>VZTR01008357.1:152889-201157 GCA_013400775.1 Chaetops frenatus | reverse complement strand
CCCTCCCCTCCTTTCTTCCTTTCATCCTGTTTACTTTTTATCCAAGAAGAACTTTCTTTGATTACACTTTTCTGGATATACATAATCTCTTTCACATGACAATTTATTTCCTCATATTCTTGGGTCAACAGTCAGGAATATGTTGGAGGTTGTTTCTGGAAAGGAGTAAATTAATGAACAGATTGAAATAGGTTTTGTGAGGTACTACCAGAATGAAAGCTTTCTTCCTTCATGATATTGAACATCTTTTTTTTATTAATCCAACACTAACATCTGTGTTAGAAAACATTTGGTTTGCAAACAGGTTCAAGGCAAGTGTTGTGCATATTCATGCAAATACATAATTGCATATGCAGTCATGCTGGGAATTTCCTCAGACATCCTGAAAACCTTGCCATAGTTTGTTGTCACCATTGTTACAGGATTTGACATTCAAGGAACGTTCAACCAGTAAGGGGGATCAGTAGGTTTTTATTTTAAATACTTTGTGTGCTGAAACAGTAAATTCTAAAATAGCAAAATCTAAAAGGAAAGTTTTTATATTTGATGGGGAGGTTAAAATGATAAATAGGCTTCATGACCTGCTATGTAGTAAGATGTGGCTGTCAGTGTAGAAGTAAAGATCATGGCCCCACTGACTTTGTAAGTTAAATTATACCATGTAAATGACAGAGAACACATTGAGGATATTTGTAGGAATTAATTTTAGATTTGATTGGCTACTGATCTGATCAATTTTACTTTAAAAAAACAGCTACCATAAAAATAAATAACAATGTTAAATAATTAAAAAATTTAATTGCTTCTTTTTTCCATGAAGTTTTTCTTACTATCTGTAATGGCCAAAAAATCCTTTTATCTGCTGTTTCTAGATGTTATTGGGTTGTTTCTTAAACTGTATTCACCAACAGCATTCCGTGTCCCAATGGCATTACTTAAAAACAATGCAAACTTTGCATTTTAATTACTATGTGCATCCTATTGACCTCCTATCTACTTTATGCCAACTTCATTAATAACTGATGCCCAAATTGCTCATCAAATTCAGCAATGAGCTGTTTTAGTTTCTGAAATGAAGTTAGGGGGTTTTTTTCTACCTTTTTTTTGGTGCAAGAGCTATTTCAAATGCATATGAGAAAGCAAATTGGAAGAATGTGTCTTCATGAAGAAGAAATTTACCTATTGGTGTGTGACTATGTGTAAATTGGGTCACTGTAGTGTGTTTGTCATATAAACATTGATCTACCCACATTGACTTTTACATTTTGTATGATGTGCCACCAGAAGTGAAACTTCAACC
This sequence comes from Chaetops frenatus, assembly GCA_013400775.1. Taxonomy (NCBI): domain Eukaryota; kingdom Metazoa; phylum Chordata; class Aves; order Passeriformes; family Picathartidae; genus Chaetops; species Chaetops frenatus. The sequence continues at coordinate 199,857 of VZTR01008357.1, read as the reverse complement.
TGGAGACTAAGCTTTATGCTTGGCCGGTGCCAGCACCCAGAATATTTATTGCTGCATTCATAGCTGCCAAACTGGTCTCAGTTTCTCCTCTAAAAAGCTGTCATGAAGCTGAAAAACTCCTTTCTAAGACCCCCTGTGCCAGATTTCAGATGTGTATCTATCAGATTGCTCCTGGAGTCACCTGAACCTGGTGCTGCTCCAGAGGCTGGACACACTTTGTAGCCATCCTGTATTCAGTCTTAGCCCAGGCTGCTGGCACAGCTCACTTGTGCCCCTTGGCACAAAATCCAAGTGCTCCAGAGAGGTGACCTCCTCTGCTTTGTCTGTCTGATGTTTCCTTTGAAAGGGATCATGGGCAACCTGAGGGCCAAGGTGAACCTGAGACCAAAGGGAAAGCCTGGAGCAAAGCAGATTTTCCTTGGGTGACCAAAGATCAGGCCAGGGAACACTGAAACAAACTGCCCATACCTAAGTCCCTGTGACCCTAATGGGACGCACCCATGGCTGCTGGGGGAGATGGCTGGTGCACTGTGAGACCACTCTTGGTGTTCTGTGAAAGTTCACAGGGACTCGAGGAAGTTCCTGAGGGCAACAGAAAGCAAATGTCACACCCATCTTAAGGAAGAGCAAGACTGGGATCCAGCAAATTACAGGATGGTCAGATTCACCTGGTTTCTCTGGAAGGTGATGTAGCAAGTAATCCTAAGAACTATTTTCAAACATATGAAGGATAAGAAGGAGAATGTGAATAGTGAATGTGAATTTACAAAGGAGAAATCATGCCTGAACAGTCTAAAAGCCTTTTGGAATGAGACTACTGCCTCCGTGGATAGGAGGAGAGGAACAGATACTTTTTATCTTGACCTTAGCAAGGCTTTCAGCACTGTCTCCCTTAATATCCTCACAGGCATATTGATGGAGCAGGAGCTAGATAAATGGACAGGGAGATGGGTTGAAAACCGGCCGAGCTTCTGGGCTGCAAGGGCTGTGATCAGCAGTGTGGAGCCCAGCTCAGGCCAGTCACTAGCATTGTCCTCTGTACTGGAACAAATACTGTTTATTACCTTCACCAATGACCTGGATGCTGGCACATCATGCACCTTCCACACGTTTGCAGGGGACACAAAGCTGGGAGGAGTGGTTGATGGGTCGATGACTGTGCTGCCATTCAGAGGGATCTGGGCAGGCTGGAGAAATGGACAAAGATGAGCCTCATGAAGCCCAAGACAGAGAAACACAAAGTCCTTTTCATGGGAAGAAATAGCCTTGGTGCATGCACCAGTCATGCTGGAGGCTGACCATCTGGAAATCAGCTTGGCACAGAAGGACCTGAATGTCCTGATGGACAAGTTGACAGCAGTGAACCCGTGCAGCCAAGAGGACTGATCCTTCCCAGCTGTTCTGACCCAGGGAGACACATCTGGATTCTGGATTCTGTATCTTGTGTTGGGCTCCCAGTACAAGAGAGAACATGGACATACTGGAGTGACTTCAGCAAAGGGCCACAAGGATGATTAAGGGGCTGGACTGTACAAAGAAAGGTTAAGAGCTTGGGCTGTTCAAAGAAGGCTCAGATACAGATATATCAACATTTAAACACAGCTGATGAGGAGAGTAAAGGAGTCAGAGCCTCATTCTACTAAGGGGCACCCAGTGACAGGAGGACCAGAAGTAATGGGCACAAACCGAAGCACAGAACATTCCATCCAAACACACAAAATCCCTTTCACACAGTGAGGGTGATGAAGCACTGCAACAGTTTGCCCAGAGAGATGGTCTCCATCCTTAGAGATAATAAAAAATCGACTGGACATGGCCTTGAGCAACCTGCTCTGATTTATACCCTGTTTGAGCAGGGGCTGGACTGGACGAACTCCAGAGGTGCTCACCAGCCATGCTGGCATTCCATGAAGCTGCAAGGCAAGTACTGTCCTGCAGGTGCACTGCCATGAAGAGAGCACTCAGATTTCCCCTTTAAAATAATACAGAATCACTCCAAACTCAGTGATGTAAATGAAGCCTAAGGGTTTCAGCAAGTCACCTGGCCAGAGATGTTAATGTTTTGACAAGAATGTGAAGAAAAGGGTAGGAACACCCTATAAAATAAATTTAAAGTCTGAAAACTTACAGAAATTATTTACATATTTTATGAACTTCTATACATTCAGTATATATGTATGCTAGAGTCTTCATTTTAATTGTGTTAATAACAAGTTAATATTTTCTCTTTAATTTCTGATTTAATGTAGACACATAATTTGTCATAAATCTGGCCAGCTAGTGAAAACAACAACAACAACAACAAAACCAAAAACAAAACAAAAAACCCCCCACCTTGTTTATGAATCATTGAACTACTAGAACAAGAGGTATTGACATTATTAAGAAGGTAGGTGAAAAATATACGAACTGATGGTACCTGGAGTGAAGAAATAATCCCCTACCTAGTTAAAAGGTTATAGTCTTTAGAAAAAAAAACAGAGATACACAGAATTTGATGTTATTATATATATATCTGCATAAAAAATATTCTAGAAATAGTTCTTAACACTCTTCTAAATGACAGTCATTAGCAAAAAAATAAAGTAAAAATGCATCTGTAAAAATTCAAAATATCAATAGTGTATGATAAATAATTTTTAGTGATTTAAAATTAATTTAATCTTTTCAGTTTGTAACCTCAACTATTCAAGTTTCTGCTTTGGGGATGTGTTAATGCTTAGTTGCACTGTAAATGCTCAAGCTTTCAATTCAGCTCTGAACTCAGCCTTGACAGAACAATTTATCAGTACAGTAAATATCCACTATTATGGATACTATTAATGGACATGTCTTTTTAATACTTTATAAGCTGTTATATGAACTTAAATTTTTATTTGCCTTTTTACAACATTTTATTGAGGTATTTTCCAACCTAAACAATTCTCTGATAACTTAGTTGCCCTTAAATTAAAGTTAGGAATGGCCAATGGGAAGAAGAGTTTGATCCTATTATGCAATTTGGCTACAAATAAGACCCAAAGTACTAGAAAGTTGATTTTCCTTTACCTTAAGTCCATGTAACTCACAGAGCTGATCAAAATATATAAAACCAGCAATGGTATCATTTTATTGTGATTGTTCTGGTGATGTCAGATGTTTTCATCTTCTCCTTAATGAGCCAAATAATTTAAATGTATCAAAATATTTCATCAGGAAATTTATAGGTTTAATACTTAGAGGTGAAATGGATAAAAGCAATCAGCAGACAGGTTTTAGTTCTTATTGTATTTTTGAGGCATTTAGATTCCCTTGATGATAATAATTCCTGGGAATATAAAAATGTTTTCCAGTGGCAGCAGAGAAGTCACTGTTGACTACAGTCTCTACTTTTCTTTCCATCTATCAGATGTCCGGTACTTACAGTAATCATGTGGAAGATACTATGGCACTTGTAATAGGTTAGGTGTGATTCCAGTTACAATGCCTGCAAGGGATAAAAATTTTTAAAGCTTCAATTTGAGACAGCAAGAGACTGACATGAAAACTGAAGACATGAAGATGATGATCGATAGACATGATACCACTTAAAATGACAAGAGCAGAAAAACTCATATAGCAACAAGAAAGGAATGGATGACCTTGTAAAAAGACACAGATAATAATCTATAATCTATAATGCCAGCTGCAACTGGGAGTGTGGGTCTGCAATGTGTAAGCACAAGTATCATATATTTTCTGAGTAGGGGAGTAAGAAAGTGATTGGAACCGTAATTTAAAATTTCACACACAGGGAGTGAGTTATTGTAAATAAGTTTAGGGCCCAATTCTTGAATGAACTTGAGAAAGAGGTTAAAATAGTTTTGAGAGGTGAAGAATAAAACAGTCCTAAATGTAACTGAGGATGTTTTCACTGAGAACTCTTATCAGCATCCTGCTAGCTGGAAAAACATAAAAGAGATGTGCAAATTACTTGACAATCAAGAGTGGAAAAAATCTGATCTAGTCTACATTTTTGATCACTTTAATCAGTGTAACAGGAGAATGTCCAGAATACTGTGGTTCAACTGCTGCTAAGCTTTGACCAGAATATAATGTCAAAAATCCATGAGAAGGTGACACTTGCATTTTTCCTTTGATCTTCCTCTATGTACTTCTGTGTAAGGCAGTTTTGGAAATTCTTTTTTTGCTTGAATGTTCATTGCCCTTTCCCACACATTCCATAAGATATATCTGAGTCTCTGTTAAGTAAGTGTAGGCAGTTAACATCTACTTTAGAAGCCAGCCAACATCTGTGAACACATCTAAGTGTCTTGAATTTTTTAATGACAGAACTAGTTGGGAAAGACTAGTTGTTTGTAATAATATGAATACCAGTGCTTGACTGTGTTATCATATCACTCACTATTTTCTTGAGCTAGATCAATAGCAGCACTGTCAGGAAACACATCCCAAAGAGGAAGAAGTATTTGCAATCTTTTCTTTGCTGCTTGCTGGCCTGGCATGCCAGATTTTTCCAAGAGTACCTGAATGAGATAAGGAGGCAAGGAGGATTTTGAATGACAAAAGAACAGTCGGATGTAATCCACAGTTTGGGTATGACTGGGGTTAGGAAGATCCAAAGGGAAAACACAGTTGCATAATATCTAGTTTTAAACGTTTCAATTATTAAGCTGACTTCTTCAGGTTAGAGGTGTGCATTGGCCACATGTCTCTCTTGATGGACAAAATCCTTTGCTGAGATAAACACAGAAATTTCCAACTAAATCTTGGCTTTTAGCCTCTAAAGGGCATTGCACCATGGAAATAAAACTCAGTCCATAAACTGAGGAGGAGGAGGTATCAGGAAGGCAGGGAAGTACCAGGAACCTCAGCAGGGAAGGCAATGGCACATTTAATGCTGAATCAGACCTGAAGTCTATTGGCTTTTAAACAGATTGGGTTTGAGATATCAAAATGGTTGTTTTCAACATTTGAAATTCAAAGGAATATTTGAGTTGGAGAAGTTCACAAGCAGACTTGGCTGGCTAGCACAGTAAGACGTGCAGACCTGTTATAAAAATACGTCATAACTCTGGGGTTTTATACAAACATTAAATCATACCTAATAATGACTATTAACTACAAGAGTTCTCTCCAATAGCAAAATACACATATTTTCTTTTGAACTGTATGAATGTTTTACAGAATGCTTTATTTTCCTCAAACGACCTTGCAACACATTGCCACTCCAGCCCTTTAATAATTTAGCTCAACTGCTGAACCATAGTAGCAAAGGTTTCAAACTGTATTGGTACCTTGTTTATGTTTGGTTACAAAAAGCAAACAGGATCCAGCTGCACTCTGCCAACACATGGCTTGGCCACCTGAATATTGGCTATGCGTGATTAACAGGCACACGTGGAGACTGGGAGTCATAAAAGAGAGCAGCAAATACAAGGGGAGAACATTTGCTGCATAAGCCCCACCAAAATCTGCTTCTGTAAAAGACCAAATGCAAACTGCTGTTATCCCGTTGAAATCGCCTCACAACCCAGCAGTTAAAGTTTCTACAAAACTGAAGATGTTTTAGCTCTGCTTTTAGCTAGTTGCAAAAAATAAGGATTTTTGCTTCCATCTGTTGGGAAGATCATATTGATCAGTGTGAATCAATTATGCAACATAAAATCCTTGTGGGACATCCCAGTGCAGCCTTTTGCAAGCACTTCCACAGCAGATTGCAAGTCACACAATAGATAAATTCTCACAATGTACCTGTTGTCCAATTTGGATCTAATCCTAAAGAAATATGCCCAAATCCACAGAAATACTGGGCACCTGTTTATCCATCCTGAGCATCCCTGCCACTGCTTGCAGATCCCACAACCCTTGCCTTGCTTTCCTGTATTGAATCAGTGAATTAGGAACAGAGTTGTCCATGGATAGCAAAAACACAGGCTGAACCCTGCCAGGCTCCTAATGGAAAGACACTCAATTCCATTTGGCCATAAATACAAATCACAAAGAGTAATTTAAAATAAAAAAAAATTGTAACTGCCAAGCAACTCTTGGAAGCTACTCAACGGCCCTTGCTTTTACAGCAAACATGATCCCAAGTATCATTTATAAATAGCTCTCAAACTGTGTCATAATTTAGCATTCATCTCACTTTTGGTGCGGGGGGCGGATACACAGCATGTTCTTTCAAACCATGTGAAATTTATTGAGAGAGCTCTGCAATGTCTGAATAGTAACAACTTTTTTGCAGCCCTCTTTGGAGACACTACAGTTGGTGCACGAGCAGGCTCGCTCGCACACCTGGTTTTATCACCCTAAAGCTGATCAGAACTGATTCCTGCAACAAGAGCCTGCAAAGCCAACAGCACTCCTACTGCAGTCAAAAACAGACCAGCAGCTGTTTTCATGAAGCAAATTAGTCTTACTTTCCATCACAAAATCTGCAGCTTTTCATAGTTTTCCTCCAAAGAGATCTATTTATCTAAGTTATCTAAATTTTTGTCAGTACTATACAAAGGAAAAAAAAAAATCCCTTCTACATAAGCCATATGAAAGTAGCAGAAAACTTGTATCTACTCCATAGATACAAATTGATATGTCTAAACCTATTTTAAAACTTTACAGATTGTCATTTATGTATTTGCTTAAGAGTATGAGCCCAGTCCTTGCTTTCCCATGGCAACAAAAATGAAATAATGAAATCCAGGTCTAATGGCACTATAGATTTTCACTCCAGTAAACCTGAAGCTGCATGATTTGTCACTCATGCATTTATCTATATACGGTAAAGTGAGTAAACACTGCATAAAATATATTTTGTGCTTCCTTGGTCTTGGACAGATTAGCACAAATTAAATTTCACACTAATCTGCCCATGGTCAGGAGTGCTACCTTAGGAGTGAAGGGGATTCAGCTAATTGTGAAGAATATTTTTCTCTAACAAAATGATCTATGAATATAGCAAATATATTCTGGATTGCTACCTTTACCAATATGGTCTATCAATACTGAATCAATACAGGATGAAGAAGAATATCCGTATGCCAAAATATGTCATATTTGCCAGTATTGCTTTAATTTGGTGAACAAATTTGAAATAAGTTTTCTTCTCACTTAGTATTTTCAGATGGAGTGTTCAATATTCATCATTTAGGCTACACTGCTTAGCTATGTTTGACCACCCAAGTCACGTGGTATTTGAGTCACATAAGTCTGAAGAATACACTGAACTGCCAGAAGAGGGAAGTCCAGGATCAGAAGTTCATTTCTCTGAGCAAATGTGAAACATGACACCAGAAAATGAAAACCCTATGTAATACTACCCTTTTTTTTAAGCAAAATTGCTGAAACACAATCATGACAGGCTTTGAGGAGAAAGTAGCATAAATACTTACAAAACAACTTCTGCAACTCCAATGTTTATACTGATCGACTAAAAACCCAGGGTAATTGTCTGAGAAATGTACTACCTTTCTTAAAAATAAGCAACCAGTTTTGGTCAGCCCTGGTTTTGGCTGAAGGACAAATAAAAATCCGTGTGCATTAGCACTGGCCATGAAGGAGGCAGTGCTCTTTCTTTTGACTGAGTAAAGATCCCTGGGCAGCAATGCTGTATATGCCCAGGTGAATTGTAATGCCCAGTTACTCTGATAAAGATCTGTGGCTACCCCAAGGTTGGCAGCAGCTTGACTTTTTGCTACTGGAAGCAATGGAGAAAAATATCCTGAATTTCACCACAGGGATGAAGGTCTGTCTGATGTAAAAATCAGTATTGAAAACGTCAAATACTCTTGAGACTAAATACTTGAAAATATTTGTGCTACATAATAGGGAAACTGAGACAATATTATACTCTGCTTTGTAGACCTAACTTTCCCACAACAAAACTTCATGTTCATTTATAAGTCAGGTTTATTTTCTGACTTTTGAGAAAGCATTACATAGTTAAAAATCAGGAATGGTGATATGTACAACACTGATAAATAAATGTTAACAACTCCCCATTCTCTTCAAACAGAGAATTCTATAGAGTTTCTGAGTAAGCAAACACTACATACCCACAGAAAACATTGTAAACAACATAAAATATTATGAAATGTATTTACAATACTCTGAATAGCTTTAAACAGAAGCTGTTAAGACTTTAAACACCCAGTCTTTCCTCATACAGACTCCTCTGCAACTGTAGCCGTTGGAGATTTAAATTCAAATGCAGCGCTGCAGTAAAACATTTGCACTTCTACTTTTAACCCACTGATGGAAGCACGTTCTCCCGTGATGGTTGCTGAGAGATGCGCGGTCCCCCAGCGCAGCGGCGGGGCGCAGCTGGTGAGCCCGGGGCAGCTCCCGGCGGGGAACACCCGCGCACCCACCGCGGCATCCCGCCCGCACGGGAAAGCTTCAGACAAACTTTATTAGAGGAGACCTCCCGCTGAATCACGAGGTACAGAAAGGTACCTCCTTCCCCCCTCCACTCCTTGCTTTCCCAACTCCTCAGAGAGGAGTCTGGGTGTGGCTGGCTCTAATCGTGGCCCCAGGCTCTGTACACGGTTCATGTGTAAAGGATTGTAGAGGTGTAATTGGACCTTTATACAGCCTTGCTCCGCAGAATAAAGGATGACAAACCAAACATGTTTATACAAAAATAAAGGATTTAGTATGAAAATGATGACACTAAAAGAACTTTGAATTATTTATTACACAGTTTATGTAGCTATAACTACTAGCATAGTACAGTGCACAATTTTTGAAGCGCTATTGAAGCAATTATATTAAAACTGGCAAAAAGAAGTAGAGATTGATGTTACCCATCCCATGCCCATATGTGGACAAATCTGTTTTGTGCTGCCTCAAGAAGTAACCTTCAGGGGCATCCCCACTCAAGAGAGATATCTCCAAACACACTCCAAGAAGGGAAATGTTGGAAGTTAGAACCTGGGACTGGGCTTTTATAGACACTGTCAATCATATGTCTCCAAGCCAGCTGTGTCAGATCTGCATCTTTAAATAATTTTTCATTAGTATCACTTATTTGTTCCTTTATCAGGTATTTATCAGGAACATTGTTCTTCCTCAGAATGATTAACTCTGGAATTGATGGGTCAGGCTGGTTTCAGCATCCTTCAACACCAAAAGCAGCATGATACCCCCTTCTTTATTCACCAGTGGTAGCTTGGCAAACAGGGTACTGTTCGAGTTGTTTTACTCCCACTCCAGAGAGAGCATCTGCTACAGATTCTCTGACAAATCTCAGCTAGAAAGCATTCACAGGCTTCTTTTAGCAGCCACACTGGTGATTCTTCTGCATTGTACAGTGGCTTGTCTTGCAGAGGATGGCTGAAAGTGAACTATGGGGTAATGTTACACTGGGAAAGACTGCTCTTCACTTTCAGGAACAGCCACTGCTTAGCAAAACTATTACCATCCATTTCATTTTGGTGCTTAGGTCCTCCTCCTTGATTTCCCCAGTTCCATATTTTGTTCAGAAATATGGGGTCTCACCAGTGAAAACAGTGAGTCATTGTTTTGATCCTTCCTTTGCATTCAAGAAAGACAGGACAATAATTCCACATAGGGCGTATTCACACTGGTTTTCCTTTTCATGCAGGGTGGGTGCTCCTTCCACCACTTCAGTAAGGATTCCAGATCTGGTTCAGGAAATAAAACACAGGTCTAAATTAGCAGTCACTCAGCTTGGCTGATTATCAGAACATTTGCAGAAATCCGATTGCCTTCCAGGTGAATGGATCATATCATAAACCCCTCTGGGGAATGCCCTCTTTCAACCAGCAATAAAACTGTTTTTGCTCATCTTTTGGTGCACAGAAGAACAGCCAAGATCCATGCATTGTACTTTTCTCTCTCCCTCTTCATGGATGTACACCATTGCTTGCCGGTGTTCAGCATTTATCCTTTAAAACTTTGTCCCTTCCCTTTTAAGGACAATATACAATTAAAATGGTGTGTTACACAAAGACTGCATGAGTTGGTCACATTTTTCAGCAGCAAGTCCTACTGAATTCACTAGATCATGACGAGATGTAGCTTGGAATGCACATTAAGGTATTAATGGAGTGTGTATGCTTGATATCAAGTTTTCATGCTGAGCTGCACTGGTGTTAATCTAGTTTGATTACAAAGCCTAATGTAAATTCTTAGACAGATATTCTATTTTAGCTGAGAAACGAATGCTGACAGTTTACTGCAAGATGACAAATGAATGCTGACATTTTATTCTTACATGTTTATAAATCAGTTTAAAGGTTAAGAGTCATTAATGTGGGCAATCTGAAGAATCTATATACATAAACAAAATATTCATTTTTTGATAACTATGTATGTCCAATGTCATCCACAAAAGATAGAAGTCAGATTAAAGACTAAGGGAAAAATTGCAAATTTATCAGTATTAGTTTATCTTTTAACTAGAAACTAAATTGCCTGATTGATAGGCCTTCTGATCAAACCACAATGTACAATGTGGACTTTTCTTTGTCATTTACTTTAAAAATAAAATATCTACATGACGATTTGTAAAGAATAATGATTAACCCCTCCCTTCCCACATGACCCACAGTGATTAGAAGCATTTGCCAGTAACTGTACCAATCTTCCAGGCACTCTGGAAAACAGATAATCAGTATGGTCTGTGCTAGGACACATCATAGGAATAATTTACATTATTATTTTCATTACAAATTTTCCTTTTATTACCAGAGCTAAGAAATAGTCATGGATTCCTCATCTATTTCCAAGAAAAGGTCTAAACAGTGCTCTGAGAGGAGCACAAATTCCAGTGGCAGTTTTTAATGGCCAATGAGGACTGCCACTGGATGAGAAAGGGAGCATGGCAAGTAAAAATTATTCATGGAATTTACTAAAACTCTGATGGAGACAGACAGTCCATATGAGCATGCCCCATGCATGTTAGATGCATGCACCATGGAGGATATGAGCACCTTCTCCATCATATTCTGACATTTTTTAAATAATGTAAAGAGATTTCTCTCTAAAGGGGAATTCAGGTCAATACCAACAATTAAAAATGTGAAGCAAAATTTCCTTTGTGAAATACAAGGCCCAAATCCTGGGACAATTTATGGACATGCAAGTACAACAAACTTCAAAGCATTCATCATTGTTTCTCCTGGGTAGGTGACTTACATGGCCCACTTAGTCACATACGGTCTCAGATCCCAGTTTTTTTCCAGATATTTATGAGATTTTCCTGATACAAATATGGTATTTCTTATAATTGGTTTCCCATTAGCTAATAAATCAGACTAACAAAGCTAAAATACATGTCTAGAATATTTTGACTTAATATATGCACATAAATATGTGTGGTTTTGTATTGTTATGGGTACATATAAATATAAAGCATTACACAGAGTACTTACAAAATAGCTATGGTCAAGGAAAGCTGAGAGCTGAGAGCAGAACTTTGGGTATTCTTTGACTGATTCATTCAAATAATTTGCTTTTGTTTCTCAAGATTCTTGAATCACCTGAATCAATATAGCTCTGAACTGGTTTTTTGAACACTTTCTGCTGTTTTGTTTTATAAATAGCCAACTAGAGAAGCCAATGCCATTCAAATTCAGAAATCTCTCTTACTTTAAGTAGTAGACATGCTGCTTGGTGTTTGTCAGAAAAGTTTTTTCCTGAGTTTATTAGTGCAGGACCAGCTTCCCTTCCTCAGAAGAAAGTCAGAAAATGGAATCTGCAGCTCAGGTCTAGGAAATGTTCAGACCGAGCATCAGTGTTACACAAAAACTTCCACTGTAAAACATTCATAGGTCTAACAACAAAACAAAACAAAAAAAAAACCCAACCAAAAACACACGAAAACCCAACAACAACAACAACGCCCAGACAAACAAACAAACAAAAAAACCCACAAACCAAAAAGCAAAGAAACCCCCACACCTAAACTGAAATTCACTTTCAAATTCAAGACACTTCTCACTGCCTTCTTCACAGCTCTTTTATACTTCTTCTCAAGATGCCAGCTGGCATTCAGACTGTTGTTAGGAAAAGTTTAGTGGATGAGCTATTGACAGACAGTCAATCTTGGTAAGTAAGGCTTTTCATTTCACCTCTACAAGGATGTACTGCTTTTTCTCAGGCAACCACATGCAAACAATTCAAATGTAAGCCTTTTTCTGAACCCCAACAATAAAGTATATATTGTACTCTATGCTGAGCTTCACTTTGTCTGACCACTACATAAGCACCTGCCAGAGATAATAAACAGGACCTTGCAGTGCAAGTGTATCATTACATTTGTCTGTCATGATGGCTTGATCAAATAGACCTCTTGATATTCAAAAGGCTGAACCAACACCTGGAATTGAATGGTGGTATGGCAGAATTGTGCTTTTTATACTGAAAATATTTCAACCTTCTGAAAATTTTTACATAGAAGATAGAAGCCTCATCTGGATATGTTTGAAGTTCGTGTGTTGGTTTTTAATGATAATATTTACATACTCTCCACTGAAATAAAATAAAATAAAAATATCATTCATCCTAGACAAATAACTTTTATGCTTCATGTTTAAATTAGATTATTTGGTCAGGGAGAAAACATTCACCACCACTAAATTTGGAAAATAACAATACTCTACATTCATAGAATACTTTATGTCTGAGGAATAATCTTTTTTTAAACATGTCCACTGCTCAGGATATGAACTGCTCATGGCTGAACCAGTGATATCTCATTGGTGTGTCAGTGATTATATCCCCTAAAGCCAAGCTTCTCTATTTTCTATGTCCTATATCTACAGCTGCACAGCACATCACATCGTGTAGCTAGACTGCCCTACTGAATCTGAACTTGAATTTCCTGAATGAACTGCAATTGAGGGGGACTGAGCAGGTCTTAGAGACATTTGATAGTTTCAGAGTAGTGCAGGAAGAAAACATAATTCTTGGGAGTTCCCACAAGTTACATGGATATCATCCAGAAGTTTCAAATTGTGCGTTACTTCTTAGGCCTTCTTCTAAACAGAAACCAGGAGAAGTGTCCCATCTCACTTTTGCTTCTGGAGAAGCATCACTGATGCTTCTGAAAATAACTTAGAAAAATATTTAATATAGCTCTGAGGAAAGAATATGTTTCCAGTGTTGTCTCCAGACAACAAGAGACCAGCAGATGACTAAAATTGTACATGAATGTTAATATACCCAGTAAAATAAAAAGCAGTTCCATACTTTCTTAAAGCACAGTTTTTGCTGAGAAGAGTACAACTATGGATGTATAAAAATTGGTTCATCCACTCTTCAGATTGGGAATAGTCTTGGAACTTGAGGAAGCCTTTACTGTATCTTTGGAGCTGGATTTTGAAGCTGTTGTCAGAGAAGATATGATGGGGTTCATATTTTATATGGTCTCAGGGTGATTTAAACTGTTGGAGTCACAGACGCTGTTGAAGCCATGATGGGAGATGCCATTTTTCCATGTCTGCTTTCTTCTTATCTGAGAGTCCATTAGATGGAGAGGACTTCACCAGCTGGGAAATCAGGCCTGAGCAGACACTGAGATAAGCTTCTGTAGATACACCTTGCTTCCCAAAGCAGTGAACACTTAAGCTGCACCATTAAGAGTGCTATCATGTATGTGATTACTAGTGTCAAGTCCCACAGGCACACAGCCTCTCCTTGCTGTGGATAATCCTGCAGTGGTCCACGGAAAAACTAAATCTTATGTAGTGCAAACACTGGTTATGCTCTTTTTACACTCAACAAAATCATCCTCTTGGTAGAAGTCATGAGCTGTTGTCTAGATGAGATTTCAGCTGTCATATATATCTCAGAGAAGAAAGGAGTCAGAGAAAGATGTGACTCCTTTAATGGTAGCAATTCTATAAGTAATTGGCCTTCCAACATGTTGCAGGTTATTTATTCCAAAACTAGATGATTGTACAATGGTAGCTGATCTTGACCCAAAATGCCTGTAAAAGCAAAGTCTTTAATTGTTTTAAAGTTATTTTAATAAATGAGTTTGTATGAAGATGGTAACATGAGGTAGGAATTACACAAGCTATCAGCAGTTTCTGGGATGTATTCTGCTCTCTGTGGCATCAGAAAGAATGTGGAGTAACTCCAGCTGCAATTTAGAATAAATTACTTATTTTGTTCAGGTGAAACTGAAAGGAGAAGCTAGTCTGATGAATGCTAAATGAAAAACAGCATGAGTACTTTCTGCATCTATTTTCTGTGAAAAATTACTAGATCTATATTCATTCATTTGTAATATAAAAGTGGATGGACAGATCTTCAGTGTATTCCTAGTGATTCATGTGGTGCTCAGCTGGTTTTGTTTTCAATACATCCCTATTAGGTGAGCACAACTCTGGAACAACTGTTCCAGACTAAATTTATGTATGTTAAAAATCAATTTCCTTTCTGATGAAAAGTGATACAAAAACCAAAGCAAACTAATTAATTGATTATTGTCTGAATGAAAATCAACAAATCCAACACTTGGAGAAAAATCACTTTATCCTCACTGAGACAAAACTGCCCTTCTCCCCAAAAGAACTTCTATATTTTGCCAGATGGGGCTTGGGATATGATGGTAAGGATAGGCTGAGGTCCTAGTCTGAACTTAAATTAAAACTTTTTCAAGTTTAGCTGTGTTAAAATCTGAAAGTTTTCTCACCTCACTGCAAATTATTTTGTATTTTTCTTATGTACACATTTTTGGCCAAGCTGAAACTGGAACTGGGGGGAAAGAGGCAAAGGAAAAATGTGGAGAAGAAGGTGGTGTTACCAACAATACTGGAGGAGGAAAAGTGAAAATGAACTTGACAGCTTAGTGGGAGAGAGGATATTATAGACCTTTCAGGCAACTATAGACTTTCTGGTTTCTGGTTCTGGAACCCACTATTTTTACACAAAACTATTTTGAAGGCTCTGAAACAATTACTATACATGCAGCCTATAGGCCTGCTGCTGCTTTCAGTTACACTACTGAAAGCCCAGAAAGTCTTGTTGCACCCTGAAAAAATCTTCTGGGCTTCCATTATTACAACTGAAAACACACTCATGGTGAAAAAAGTACAGACAGAAGGTCTGAATATGCACGAAGATGGCCAAGAGCATGAAGGCCTGCCAAGTAAAAATGAAATGTAGGCAATTTCATAAGGTTATGGACAAGGTCCAGCTGAAGTTCATAGAACCATAGAATGATTTGGGTTGGAAGGGACCTTAAAAATCATCCAGTTCCAACTCTCTTGGCATGGGCAGGGGCACCTCCCACTAGACCAAGTTGCTCAAAGTCCCATCCAGCCTGGCCTTGAACACTTCCAGGGATTGAGCATCCACAGCTTTGCTGGGCAACCTGTGCCAGTGCCTCACACACTTCACAGTAAAGAATTTCTTCCCAATATGTAATATAAACTTAATTTTGTTCATTTTACCCCTTGTCCTGTCACTAAAGGCCTTGGTAAGAAGTCTCTCTTTCCTTTAAACCTTTTTAAGTATTAAAAGGCCACAACAAGGTCTTCCTGGAGCCTTCTCCTGTCCCATCTCAACTCTTTCAGCCTGTCTTTGTAGAAGAGGTGTTCCATTCCTCTGATCATCTTGGTGGCCAGGTGGGGTGTCACCAGAGCAGAGCAGGGAGGCAAAATCTCCTCCTTTGCCCTGTTTTTGATGCTTTTTTGGCCAGGCTGCTTTTGATGCAGCCCAGAACAAAGTTGGCTTTCAGGGCTGCAGGTGCACATTGTCAGACCATTGTGCTGAACGTGGTGAGGGCTGTGAAAGGCAACAAGAAGGGCTTCTGCAGGTCTATCAGCACCAAAGACTGGGAAAAAGAAGTGTGCCAGCTCCTGAACAGGCAAGGGCATAGTGAAGTTGGTGATGATGTGAAAAGAGCAGAGGTAATCAATTCCTTCTTTGCCTCCATCTTCACTAGAAAGTCATGAATCACAGGACCTTGAAGCAAGATATGATTAGTTCTGGTGGGCAAGGATCAGGACAGGGAACATTGAAATAAACTGGACATATTTAAGTCCATGTGACCTACAGGGAGTGCTGAGGGAGCTGCTGGTATCTCTGTGAGTCCATTCTTGATTAAGGCCATATGAAAGGTCATAGTGTCAGGGAGATTCCTGAGTACTGAGAGAAAGCAAAATTCATTGCCATCTTCAAAAAGACATGAAGGAAGGTTCAGGGAACTACAGGTCAGAGCTCCACCTTGATCTTTGGGAAGGTGATAAGCAAATAATCCTGAGAACCATTTCCAGGCAAATAAAAGACTACAAGGTTCCTGGGAATGGTCAGCATAGATTTATAAAGATGAAATCATGCCTGACCTAAGAGGCTTCTTCAATGGAGTGAATAGGGGAAAGCAGTGAATTCTAATTATTTGACTTCAGCACAGCTTTTGACAGCCTTGTAGACATCCTGATAGAATATGAACTAGCTAAATGGACAGGGAAGTTGATTCAAAACTGGCTGAACTTCTGGGCTGATAAGGGTGTGATCAGCAGCATGAAGTCCAGCTGCTGACCAGCAGTGGTGTTCAAAAGGGGTAAACACTAGAGCCAATATTGCTGATCATCTTAATCAATGACCTGGATGCTGGCACATCATGCACCTTCCACAGGTCTGCAGATGACACAGAACTGGGAGGAGGGTTTGACAGACTAGGTGGTTATGCTGCCATTCAGAAAGGTCTGGACAGGCTGGAGAAATGGACCAAGAGACATCTCATAGAGTTGAGCAAAGAAAGGTGCAGAGTCCTGCTCCTGGGAACAACCCCAGGCACAGGAATAAGTTGCCCAGAAAGGCTGTAGAGTCTCTGTCCTGGGAGATACCCAAAAACCTAACTGGCCACATCCTTGAACAAGCTGGCATAGCTGGCCCTGCCTGGGCAGGGGTGGGGTTGGATGGGGTGGTTTCCAGAGGTGCCTGGCAGCCTCAGCCATTCTGTGACACTGGGTTTGCTGGGACATAGCTCTACTCCACTAAAATTTTGAGGAGATAATGGTTTCAACTCTACAGCCAGTGGTAGCACATACAAAATAAGCTGTTTGTATAATATATAAATGCAGCAGAACCTGTGTAAAGGTCACAAAGACATATTCTCTTTTATCTACTTGTAGGCACCGCAAGTGGAGTGAGCGATTCCATAATTCATTTCAATGGGAGTTTTGTAAGCATTAGATGTAGGTTCCAAATGCCTGACCTGCATTTTTATGGGTGATTTGTTAGCAGCAGTCGGTAATCCTGTGGGGGGAAGAGGTTTTGATACTCAGCTGAGTACTAACTTAAACTCATCTCCATTTCTAAGAGAAATTCAGATAGCAGGGTACTTCATGTTTTCAAAATGCTGCTTTTTGATTCAAACTATTTACTGTAATGAAACAAGTAATTTGTTTTTATCTGAGCCTGCATCACATGTCTCACTTCACTGTTGGTTCTGAACATCAGTAGAAGGTTCTTGAACTGTACTTGTCTACACCAGTGATGCATCCACAGCGTGATCTTCCACAGCCCAGAATAATGGTTCATAAGTGTCACCGGACAAAGTTGTACAATATTTCATTTTTTCTTTTTAATCTTATCTGATGATAAGAAAGTTTTGGAATTTGTTGTTTGGGAAAGAAAACTGGCATTTTTATCACCTAAGAATGAATCCTACTTTCACCTTGCTGGTTATTGATATTAATTATGCTTGTCATGAACTTAGAGCAAATGCACAAAGTAATATGATCACTTAACTTTAATACATGGTTGACAAGTATACATAGCAGTTTTGTATCAGGAAGGTCTAAGAGTTATCTTCAAGCTGAATACTTTACATAAATATTATTTTTGTATTGTGAATGTCATTATCAAATCTAATATAACAGACATGAACTATGATATATTTTGATGTTAAAAGAATAAGAAACACAGTATGTTATTGATGAGGAAAGTTCCTGCAGAGCAGTTTTTCCTTGAAGTGGCTGTCACAAAGTAACACTGAATTCCTCTAGCACAGTACAGTTCAAACAAGTGAAATCGTGTCAACATCTTTTATATAGTTATTACTTCTAGCTCCACAAATTGCAAGAAAGCTTTGAATGAATTTTAGTGATACTACAGATTTCAGTAACATTATAGTATGTTAAAAACTTCTGCAAACCATACCAACTTCTTTTTTCCTAATATAAAAATTACCTACCCAAAACTACACTTCTCATAAAAGGAAAGTGATTTCTGATATAATTTACAAAAGCATACTGCATGTCAAGTTTTCTAACATTGAAGATAAGCCTTGGTTGCTGATAGGCCATTTTCCCATTGCTTAATGTAAAAAGACAAGAAGCCACCTCGAGGCCAGAAGCCACAAATCCCTTGCCCACAACACACCCCTTAAAGTCCATCTTGTCTCTTGCTCTGTGTTCTGATGGTTTTCTCTCTGTTTTGCAGAATAACTCACACGGGAAGAGCAAAACAGTAAATGCCAAATTCCCTCTGTCCCTGTAGCTTCCTGTGTGTAAGGCTTGGGATTCTCCTGACATCTCTCAAAAATGACTAGACCTCCACTACTGAGGAGAACAGCCCTCACTTTGGGGATGAATATTAGGCTATTATATCAACAGTGAGTATTAAAATTTTCAATAGTGCCATTCAAAGTGCATGTCGAACACATTCTTTCATGGAGATTTCCTACAGGGAAATATTTCTAAGCCAAAGCAGACAACTGACTGAGTCTCTGGGTATGCTGCTTAGCACTTAGACAGGAGTGAGTTTCAAGATGTGGTGAGGGATACAAAAGTCCTAACAAGGGGTCTCAGCTGGAGGAGATGAGAACAGCTGAGTGCACGTAAACCTCCTTTCCAGGAGTTCTCAAGGGACTCCATGCCTCCAATGATGGAGATTAACACATTCTCCAGTACACCAGCTCAGGAGAATCCTTTCACCTGCCTCCACCATGAATCATTCAAGGTGGGTAAAGAGGTAAAAAAACTCCCACAATAGAAAACAAAACAAGACAGTTACAAAACCAACTAAGTTTTAAGGTGGAGAAAAATGAGTGTGAGGGCCATTGAGTTGGTAGGTAGGAACAAATTCCTTGGCTGGAGACCTGCACGAAGCAGCTGAGAGGTTGAGAGGTTGGGGCCTGTGCAAAGCAGCAGAGAGCAGAAAGGGGAAAGAGCAATTTTGCCAGGACATTTAAATTTGGATACAAATGAACATATCATCACCCTCCATGGACCAAAAGGTGCCAGTTTCCCTATGCAATGAAGATGAAAGGGTCTGGCTATTACTTCTGCAACAAAGAATTTGTCTAATCACTTTATTCAGGTGCTTGATCTAATCTCTTAATCTAGTTTAGGTTGCCTCCCTGTTTTGGACATTCTCATCTCTCTGTGTATGTTTTATACATAAGTGTGTGCGTATATAGTAAAAAAAAACCCCATGTATTTAAAAGTTGCAATTGTCAGAATCACAAGTTTCTGTTCATCCCAGCATAAAAGCGTTGTCTTACCCTTCCAGTCACAATCCATTCATCTCATGCCCCCTATATTAAGAAGAAGTTTTCATTGTGTGTCTGCAGATTTCCTGCCCACCCCCCTCCCCCATGCTCTGTTTTACTCCATACTTAAGTGCCACCACTATTTCAGTTCATTTGGCTGTGTCTCTAAGTGGTCTGGATTTGAAGCACTGTCCGTGACCTCTGTGGAAGGCCCCACCTCAGGTGTGCTGACAGGCTAGCACATCTGAGCCCTGGGTATCTGACTTGCAATAGGGTCACAGGTATCTGTTCTGTGGATGTCTGCCCTACAGAGCTCATGGCAACACAATGTGCCAGCTGTGAGGGTGGTCTGGAAGGTCAAAAGGGTTGTGGTTCTCTTCCCCATTGTCAGCCTTGGGGAAAAGCAGACCACCAGAAGCCAGAACCTTCACACTGGCAATATTTAGAATTTGGGAGTGATCTTCCAAGGATTTTGTCTCATCAGTATTTTAGCCCCTCTCAACAGGCCTCCTGGGACATGCAGCGTTTTTATAGTGCTGATGCCTTGCAACTGCTGCCTTCTGCAGCCATCAGTGTACCCACACTACACTCCAGGGATTAACTAAGTGCTGCTTCTCTTTTTCCTTATCTCCTTTGCCCCTCAGTAAGATTATCCCACACCACCTTTTTTCCATTATACTTACCATGGAATTTTCTTTAAGTCAGGTTTTCCTGGCTGCTCAGACATCCATCTCAGTTCCACTGTTTTGAGGTGGCTTCTGGTTCATAGCTTATGTATGTACATTCAGCAAAGTGAATTAGCCCACCTACACATCATCTTGATTGTGGTGCTGGAACTGATTTAATTTTTTTATTTGTACATCCAGGGTTTTATTTGTTATCTTTTTCCTTCTCCATTTGCCAGTGGTGCAGTGTTTATTGTACAAGGGAGAAATCACTTTATTCATACTCTTGATTATGTTTAGGATATGACTACTACATTCCTGCAGACAGTGTAGCCAACGAACATAGTCAATAGTTATCTAGTAGAAATGAGAGACTGAAAAAGTTAGGAGTGTGGATCCACAGTAAATGTCTATGATGTAGCTTTATGATTATTTGTAATAATGAGATGTCACCAGAATCCTAACATTATTACAATTACTTCAAGACAAGCAGACATCAGCTTGTAGCAATATGCTTTACTGCTTTTCTTCTACAGAGAAAAAAAATCACCACTGTTCTGTGAGAACTGTGAAGATTGTGGTAGGAATGTGGTATGAATGAGGACTCACAACTGCCTTTCAGAGTCTGAATTTTGGGATAAAAACAAATAAATGAGGCAGACAGGGATGTGGCCAAACATTAGTTCTGAGCACTGCCTATGGACAGGATGTTTTGTGAATAAGGAAACCTCCCTTAAAAAGTGCAAAACTTTAATGTAAAACGTGCCAGGCAATCAGCACACAGGGAGTTAGGCAGGAACCAGCTCTTCTAAATATGTCTTCATATGGAGAAATTTTATTTTTTGTAACGTAAACCCAGGAAACATTTTAATGTCTTTTGCTTAACTGTTCACCCCATAGCCCCAAGGATTTATTTACTGACAGGGATTAATGGATCCAAACCATTTAACTGAGGTGTTCTGTTTCCTGCTGAATTCCAGGTGTCAAAGACTAAGGTGGACTCCTTTTGCTAGGTGATTTGATAAATAATTAATAAACCTACAAAAACCTAAAAGAAGAACTTGGAAAGAGAAGCTTTTAGCAATAGGCAGTTTATCACTTTGGACAAATATGTAGATATAATCTGAAGAGAACACAAATAACCTCTTGGTCAGAAAACAGATTTAAGTAGTTTATTCCTGTAAAAAATACTTATGACTTAAATTTAGATGTGCTTCAAGTAACCAGCTGGGATTAGGCCAGTATTGTGCAAACTGGTTTAAGAGACAGGAGAGAGATTTCTGGCTGGTCAAAGTGTTTATGTTCTTATTTCACATGAGCAAATTAAAAAATGAGTGCAATAAAGAAAGTGAAACAATTGAAAACAGCCTATAAAGTTATTGAAAACATGGCTCCTGAACCCAGCTATGTGAGCAGCTTTACTAAAATTCTTTCTATTAAAAAAAAAAAAAAAATATTAAAAAAATCAAATGTTAGTATCTGCTACCCACCTAGCTTATGCAGAGTTTTACTTACAGAGTCTGTGATGGTATAACTTAGGGGTTTAGCACGTGTCAGAGTTGCTAGTTGTTCCTGTGAAGTGAGTAAAATATATAAAATGTGTTTACAATTGAGTAACTCTGCACCCACAAATGAACAGGTTGTGCTTGTTTTGATCTTGTAAAAATGGAAGCAGTCATCCAAAAAGGTGTTTTATAAAGAGAAAATGGTAGCAGAATTATTCTGTTGTGTGAAAGAAATTGGACTAGCCAGTGGGAAAATATAATGCAGCATGGCAGGCTTTAATTTACCTCTGGAATATATCAGGAACCCTCAGCATTTCTGGATCAGAAACCATTTGTGATAAGGCTTTCCCCTTTCAGCATCACTTCTCAACTAGGCATTTGCTTTAACCCTAAAGTTTTCCTTTACTCTCTCACTGTCTAAAACACCCCTAGAACTCAGCAATTGTAAATTACACAACCTATGGCCTTCTGACCAGCTTCACCTCAAAAGTTTTCATCTATACATGTGGATCTTTCAGAATCAAATTATTTCAATCCAGATGTAATCACCTAGTTCTTCAACCCATTATTGCATGATGGATAATATTCAAAATAATGTTTGCCATCAAAAAGGCCAAAATGTATTATCTATTTCAAATATTGTGAAGTCTTAGATATCCTGGTCTATTTTCTAATGAATGTTTAATTGATAATCATGAACATTTTGCCTGTTTCATTCTCCCTGTGATTGTAATGCTTTTTCTCCTTCACAAGTGTTATTATCCGAAGTATTTGCTACAGGAACAACTTTGGGCCTGCTGAAATGAATGTATACATCTGCTCTCTTTGTTGCAAGTGACAATTAGTACAATATTAAGCACTCTTGACCTGTATGTAAAGCTGGGCTAACCAGCAGAATTGCTAAGTATAATTTTGAAGTTTTTATTATTTTTGCTACTGGATTACATGTAGCTACACTTACAAATAAAAATAAGAAGAATTTCAGTTCCAAACTACAGAGAAATGGGGTTGCTGAAAGCCAGTGACATTATAAGGTCTTACACTAGACTGCAACTGGCTGCTCTGCTGAAATACCATCCTTTTATGAAGCCTGTTCTGTGTTGTTTCTTTGGCTCATACAGGAACTAAAATACAACTGTTTATGTAACTATTCAGATCATGGTTTTACTTTCAAATTTGTAGGATGAAAGTGCATCAATAGGTCATTTTTGTAATCTCAATTTTTTTAAATGAAAATGGTGTACAGAAGACTGAGCAACTGCAAGTGAAGGGTACTAATTGTGCATTAGTTCAGATTTTAATATAGATTATTGACTAATATTTCTACACCAAATTAGTGGAGCAAACTGCTGTTGTCTTAAATGAATGTTCTTGTTTTTCATACAGGAACAGTGAACACATGAAGAATCATACCAGAGGTATCAGGAAGGAGATTGTTCCACTGATTTTGACATATGAAGATACTGCCAGGGAAGAGAATGTTCCCTGGCACCAGTAAAGAGAACAGCCTGCCTGGTTTCAGACCCTCACATTTTGAGTTTAGTTCACTAGGCAGCCAGTGACCTGGCAGCAGGGAATCCCTGGAAGTGGAGGCATCCATTGTACTCATTGTCTCTTTGAACATTTTGCTTCCACTGAAGTGAAGGCAATGTTAGCTTGCTCCTAAGAGCCTCTTCACAGTTTGTGAGCTCTAAATCCACCTTGAAAAAGAAATAAAAAAAAAATAAGGAAATTACTGCCAAACTTCTCCAATTATCTGGAATTTTATTCCATCCATATACATGCATAGTAACAACATTTGTTGAGAAATTATTTCTATCAGAAGTAGAACATTATCTTTGTGATCACCAGTTGCAGTATTGCTACTCTTATATTTAAATATATCTTATATATGAATTAGATTCATAATTGCAGCATTGAGTTTAGGGTTTTGTTTTAGACTGTGCCTTTTAAAAGATAAAACTGATTGATATGACCTCATTTCTTACAATACTGCTTCCAGTAATTTTGTTCATTCTTTATAAAGTATTGCATTTAACAGCAAAGGTTTAAAAATTGAGACAGAGATGCATCAGCGAAAGAAAATACAAGTACTATACAAGAAAGAAAATGCCATCTTCATTTAACGTACGTTTCAGATTAAGAAAGTGGACAGAAACATACTGCTACATACAAATGCAAAGCCTAATGACTAAGGTACTGTATCTGCTAAAATATAAAGTGCAAACTGAGCCCAATTGTTCAAAAAATTTGAAATTTTAAGGCGAACTTTACAGCATAGTTGAAACTTCTTTGCAAGTTATATTTTAGCACATACATATATCTGCAACAGCATATAAGAAAAAAAATCAGGATACACAAGTGCTTTTGAAGCTATTTCTAAAATGCTTTTCTGTATTGTTTGCGACTATTTTCTTTAAAATCTACTATACAGTGCAAACCATATGTGCTACACAATAACTATACAATAACATTACAAATGACTTTAATATAAAGTTTTTAAATAAAAAATAACATAACTACAGCTATGAATACTGCTGGTAAAATAAATTAATATTTTTTGAAAATGGCACCAATAATACACTTTACTAATGGACTGTAATGAAATTACACCTTTAAGTCTTCAACTTAGCAATAGTGAAATCTCCTGATTGTCCAGATGTAATTCAAACAGCTTTCTTTAAACTGTATGGAACAATATGCTAAACACATGTACCAAAGGTAACCGATTCTTTCATTTGACATGTTCTGCTGCATGTGAAGAGCAATAAAACTTCTTATGAGTTATAAAGTTTGAAAGATTGTTGAATTGGATGTCACAGAGTCGGCAATACTTTCCACTGGTTGGAGCCTGGGTAGAGCCATTCACACCTTTAGCTATACTAGACAACTGTTCCTCTGCTGTAGGAATTGCTGGAGAGACGTTTTCATTTGTAGCTAAGGGATTCTCAGAGATCCAAGAAGGAGACTTGTGCCCATCTTCATGCGGAGGATTCTGGGAAATGTTCTCTTGCTGTGGGTTAGCAGCAGGTCTTTCCTCCTGTTTTAGTCCCCCATTAACTATTACCATGCCTCGGTTTTTTGGCAGTAGTGGAAGAGATTCTTTCTTCTGCACAGCACATCCATTTGAAGGCGTCTGGCCTTTAGGAGATTCACTTTCTGTATTTGTGCTTTGATCTAAATCAGCATTATGAATGACGAGAGAACCAGAAATGTAATCACTTGGCTTTATTCCATAATACGGAGAAAGCTGATCTGCTCCTTTAGCTTTCTTTATTGCTCCAGGGTAAAGGCATTGTGGGAGAAACAAATGTTTGTTTTCTTCTTTTGTAGCAATAAGCTGGGCCGCTTCACTAAAGACTTTCAGTCCTTGAAGTGTTGCTAAGTGTGTGGAAAATAAGTTTCCATTAGGAGAGGACTGCTTCGAGTTTCCGTTTTTCTCACATTTGATTATGCTTCTCTCATAACTGACATCTGGGCTGTTTCTTTCACTTTCTGGGTTTTGAAACACCTTACTGTCGAGTTGTCCCAGGTCATTACGCTGATGAGCAGTGACAGGACAAAAATTCTGCTTGTGAGCCAGGTAGTTCTCTACCTTGTTAAAACTGATCTTGCATACGGTGCACTCATGGTAGTCCAGCAGCCTTTTGGGAGAAGTGGACGTCCTCTCTGACGGGGGTAAGCATTTTTTACTGAGATCTATTGGCACATCCATCTCCAAGCAAGATACAGTGGAGTGGGCAGTATCACACTTAGAAACTGGAACGCACTTGTTAATAGACAGTGATGTTTCCAGACGCTTCGAGACTATTCCTGGAAATATATCACATCGTGGGTGGTAACATTCTCCAAGGCTCTCTGTTGACTCTTGTGTAGATGTACAAGGATTGGCAAGATTAGCAACTTCTAGAAATCGCTGTTGAACTAGTGGTGGCCTCTGCTCTTGCTCTGGTAAGCACATCTCATACATCTTCCTCCGCTTGCGAGTACGCATTGTTCTCTGCATGGCAGGCACTTTGTTGGAAGCCGACCTCTTCAGAGGGGGATCGTGGCGAGTGGCACAGTAATACTGCTTGTGGACCATGTAGGTCTCATGTCTGCTGAAGGTAATATTACAAGCTTCACAGGTGGTCTTGTTAGGGTCACCCTCCCCCTCTACTAAGGGAGCATTGGGATTCTTCACATCGGAAGGCTTTCCATTTATCTTCTCATCACCATTGCTTGCAGTTGGTAACTTCTTAGGCTGTGCAGTGAAGTCTTTTTCATGACTTTTATTGTTTGGCCCAATCAGATCTAAAACGTTGGAAGAGTTTAAGCAAGATGTCTGCAGAAGCTGATTTTCTGGATCTGATGTGTGAGGAGCTGGATTCAGGATGTTTATAGAGCTCTGACCATTACTGGGACTTACAGCTTCAGGCATCTTTTCTGTAACACTGGAAAAATCTGGTGACTTTGCCATCTGCTGCCATCGGCTGCTGCAGTAATGCTTTTTGTGTACCAAATAGTTGTCCAAATTATTGAATGTTATGTTGCATTCAAAACATGTAGCTCCTTTAGGCATCAAAGGACTGTAAATTACAGGTGGATAATTGCTACTTCCATGCCTCAGCCTTCGATGGACCAGTTCTGACATTTTGGCTAATATCTCTGAAGCCTGAGGAACCACAGTGATGTCTTGGGGAAAAGCAAACTGGGAAAGAAAAGGTCCCATTGGGAAAGAAGGACCAATATTAGGCTGAACTGGCGATGAAGCAAGTCTTGGACTGGATGGTTCAGATTTTATTTTGGTATATGAAAAACTCTGCTTATTTGTGACAGGCTGGGTTTCTGGCCTCTGGTTTGTAAGGAAAAGTGGAGTCTTTTTTTCACATTTATCAAGCTCTGTATCAGAACTTGCATCTTTAGTCTGCATGGTCTTTTGGCTCTGGGGAACATCATTTCTGCTTAACAGGTCCGTTGCTGGCTGTAAACCTTCTTCATTTCCACTTGGAGAGTGTTCAATGTCACTTTCTCTCTGAATTTTGTTGCCAGAGACATGTAACTCTTGGTGCTGCAGTAGCTCCCTCTGAGTTTGGAAGCCAAAATGGCAGTGATTGCATCTGAAGGCAGCTTGAGTAAGATGCGAGAACAGGTGCTGATGAAAGTTAATCACTGAGTCTGCAGTGTAAGTACAAACTGTGCATTTCAGACTAGCACCGGGTGGGAGAAATTCTTCCATCTTCACTCCTACAGAAAAGACAGGCAAAATACAAAATAAAGTGACCATTCTCCCCCTCATGAAGAATACTGGGAATTAAGATGCACAGAAGGTACAAATACAGTGAAAATGACTAATTTTCTTCTAATGAGATGGTATTAGTCACCCTGAAAATACTTGAATTGGTTTTTCCTCAAACTGCTAGGTTATTCCCAGACTTTTGCTCTGCTTTGGAGAGCCCTAGTATTTCCATACATTCATTGAAATGCAGGGAGAGAAAGAATAAGGGGAAGGATAAAAATAGACGACTTATTCTAAATGAAAGGGTCTCAGAAATTACAGTTACAACTAAAGAGACACATAGTGCTCCCCATACACGATCACTGGAAATGCTGAATGTACTGAAAGCACACCAAGGTCAAGAGGTTCAAGGTAATGATGTAGCTTGAGGTAAAGCCCTCAGCGTGCCTGAAAGCCACAGACAAAGCAGAAGTAGCATTTTGAGTATTACTGATGCTCAGCTCTTTGCTTGCATGGGTTGGCTGTAGTGTGGGAAGAGGTTACAGATCTATCCTCATCAAAAAGGACTGATGAGCTGTGTTCCTTGTGAAGGGAGGAGGAGCAGTAAGACACAGCCTCACTGACATTTTGTCTTTCACATATAATGACCGTTGGCAACTACTGCTACAATATGGCACCTTTTCCTCATGAAATCACTATCCCTTTATCAAGGAACAGTACATTCAAAGACATCTTACAGTCACTGATTAAACAAAAAACTCCATGCTTCATGGCATTTTGAAATGGAAATGCTTTAAAAAGAGTTAAGAACAAGTTTCTCTACTGCAACAACACGGATTCTAGTTACCTTTTAGACAACAAAAACTGAAAAGATTGATAGGGATGATACTCAGAATTTAAAATGAGTATTTGTTCTGCCTACACATACGCACATATACCACACCTCTGTCAGGTGAAGAAGGTGTGTGGTAGATGGACAATACAAAACTGTAAGAATATTGTAGCTCACTCTGTGGGCAGTCACATTGTTGTACCTGGAGGTCCTTCCCTTCTTCCTTAGCATCAGTGACCTCCCAAGTAGCGAGTGACATTTGAAATTTGACCTGCTCTTGGCCTCAGAGGCCAGAAGGGAACCAAGGAGATACACAGCACTTTAGCCAGCACTGGCTTCCCATCGGGCACTCCTTCCCCAGTAGGCCACATGGGACTTTAGCTCCTCCACTGACATGAGATGGTGCTGCACATGCTTCCCCATCATGTGGTACAGTGACAGCAGTCTCCATGGGACTTTGCATCTCAGTCAGGGCTCTGTGTTCCAGTGGTGTGGGTCTGCTAGAGCATCCAGTGGGAACAGTAACAGCAGTTGAAGCAAACACAGGGCTTCCAAAGATTACAAGACATTTGGAAAAGGAACGTTTCATTTCTAGTGCAGAAGGTGTTATAACTTGTGATAATATGTATAGAAAAATAAAGACTGACAGGATATGAAAGGGAGCAAGAATGACTGAATAGACTGGTTTGTGACTAAAAAGAAAGGGTAAGATCTAAGGTTTAGCTTCTGTTCTAAGAAATAACTAAAGATTCTTACTAGAAATTCACCACAATCTCAGCTCTATGTCTTTGCAGGAACACAGATGCTTATCTCTAGATTACAGGCAGACATGGTCACTCACAGCTCATGGCTCAAAACTCTCTACACCTAAGCCAGTGGTATGTCACTAAATGCAAATAGTTCAAGAAAATCTTTTGCACACTGGCTAATATTTCAGTCTTCCTCTGCTTGGGGAGAAATTAATCTGTAATCTTCCCAGAGTATCTGGTAATAATTACCAGGCTGTAGGATGCATTGGGCTGCATTCACCTGATCTTATTGAAGCTGTGTTAGCCTATGGTTCTGCTGGTTTACTGAGCAGTGAAATATTCACTAGGCAACAAACAGAAACTGGCAATAGCAACAGCCTGATATTCAAGGTTAAGATCTTGAAGCACAAAAAGATCTGACCTCTAAATGAATAGCTAAGGGGTTTTCTGTGTTGTCTACATAAAGAAGTTTTCACTCAGCACTCTTCTAGTCCTTTTCTGGGAGGTACAAAACTCCTCCAAGGCAGTATGTTGCCTTTTAGATTTGCAATTGCTACCCAAGTATCAGAGGAACATTTTTCCACTTCACCAAATCCATAGAGTAGACTACACATGCCCCAGGACTTTTTACACTGCAACCAAATAAGGCTTTCTTCTGTGACTAAAGCACCTGTTAATGTCCTTTAGATTCCATTCATTTAACAGGAGGATCAGGAACACCTGCAGAGCCCTTGCCTCTTTTCAGAAACAGCTCTGTACACCAGATAGCAAACACACTACACACTGACACTGAAGTCTTTCTTATTTGTAGGTGTTCTCTGCTACTGAAAACTCCAATGCAAAATGTCCTGCAAACTCTTAACTTGTGTTTCCGTCCCTAATTCAATTCAAAATTGGTCATCTACACCATGCTGATGTGGTGCTTAGGGACATGGTTTAGTGGTGGACTTGATCTCAAAGGTCTTTTCCAACCTAGACAAACCTATGATTCTTTAGTTTTGCAATTCTAAAATACAACCCCCATTTTATATTTATAAGAAGGGAAAATAATATTTTTATCAAACAAGAAGTTTTTTATGACACAAGTGTCCTGGTAAAAGCAGAGAGTTCTGGACCATGATCCTCAAAGCCTTCTGCCTAAGAAGCCTCCTCTAGAGCACGAAGATTTGACTTCAGAAGGACATGTTCTCTGGTTGTGTGTATGTTTGGTAGCTGGAATCCTGCAGTAATTGATTGTGTCTGGATTCCTGATCATACCTCCACCAGTACAGAAATGCTGCCTGTATTTGTGTATACACACATTAAGAGAGAGACAACATTCAAATGAGGATTGGTAGATAAGAAAAATTACTCTGGTTACCTGGGAGAGGTTCTTGGTGTATAACACAGGTCAGAAACTGTTGACATTTTGGTATTATCTACATGCAATGCTTGCATATATTTGGAAAGACATTGATCCACTGAATGTCTATAGTGATTACTCTTCAAAAAAANAAAAAAAAAAAAAATGAAGAAGATGATACACAAAAATACATGATACTTACCACTGTGAGAATTTAGGTGCATTTCCAGAGCTCTTGCATTTGAAAAACTTTTGGTGCACTGTGGAAAGGGGCAGACACTGGATATCTGCTGAGCACTGTCCTCACTCTCCTCTGGCAGCTGTGGCCCCTCTCTTTGCCTCCCACTGCAGTAATACATGAGATGGGCCTGCAGGTTCCGCTCACTTCGGTACCAAATGCCACAGGATTTGCAAGGGAATATGTCCTCTACAAGCAAGTATAAGCAGGTGCAGGTGAGCCACAGTTCACTTGGTGCCAACCAATTAACACAGCTAGATTAATTCCCCTCCCTTCCCAATTAAAAAAATACGTATTTAATAAAACACTGAAAGCAGAGAAATGGGTTTATTAAAATGTGACTTGCAGATGAGAGACTAACATGGGAGACAGTTGTTTCTTTCAAAAGGATATTTTTTTAAAAGTTGTATAAAGAAAACAGCTAGAAGCTTTTGGCACATGATTATTTTTAAAAATTAAATTAAATTAAATGTTTGTTGGGAACATGCGATACTAATTCAGGAACTATGCTCTATTTCCAATACATCACTACTCATTAGGTGACATCTTTCCATTTTTTTCTGTGTGCACAAGATTTCCCATCTCTGGGCCTTGGAATTTTTGAGTGATAACTGCAGATCATTCTGAAGAATGTGTATTTTCAGCATGTCTGTGCAGTTATTACTGCAAAATCCTGTTGCTCTGATATCCAGGAGGCCAGACTAGACTACTTTTCCTTAAGATCCCACTTTATTGAATGTGATATTATACTAAGCAGCGTGTCTATTTCCTTGGTTCCTATTCTGTGACATTTTCCACGCTTGAGCACTGGAACTTGTTTATATTGCTAAATCATGAGAACAGTCCCTTCTATTCCTTTGGGTTAAGTCAATGAATACTATTCCCATTCGTGCATAGACTTCAGGAATAATCACAGGCATAGGACCATTCTCTGCATCTGGTCTGGACACCTCTTGACTGTTTTTGAGACTAAGAGAGGATAAAATTCTGAGTGACCCCAGACTGTGACAGCTGACCTTAGGATCAGGCAATTGCAGTCAACACCAAAACACATCATGATCAACATCAAAACTCTCCCTGACTTCAGAATGCAAAGAGCTGCTAGAGACTGTAATGAACTTAGTTGTGAAGAATGGCTGGCTGCTCTGTTAACGTGGCCTGTGTAGTTGATGATGTAATTCATTATCATTAATGACAATTTATGTTTCATTTCAAACATTGATGTGTATAGGACAACTGCTCTGTTTCAATTCCTTTGGGTGAACAAAGCTGAAGACTCCAACTCGTTGACATGGATGAGTCTTTTATTTGCTAAATATTTAAAAATGCAGCCAAAATTTACATTGCTTAGTTTGCTTCTCTGATTGCAATACTAATGCTTGCCTATTTTTCTGCTCAGGAATTTGCAAAAAATATTTATACCACTAACAATTTCTATTTTTCCCTTTGCCACTGAATAATTGTGCATGGATTTCAGACACAAACATTTAATGGAGCAGTTAGTATTCCAACACATACCACTACTAAAACATTACTGATACAGCTTGCATCATTTGAAATGTCTACCCCGCTTTAAAGCTGATATTTCAACATTTGGTTTTGGCCTCAAATGGTTTAAAAAATTTGAACTATTGAGGTTTCCACAGAAAAGAAAGTCCAAAATTACAAACAGGAAATTCTGATATGGGCAACATGTCCTATTTTAATTCATTTGATAGCATTCCATAACAGAATTGAACTTTCTGATTATCTTAATGAATTTGAGTTCCAGCCATCTTTATTTCCTATGGGTTAGATGGCCTGGACAGTCTGTAGCTGGAGTTACAGAGAGTGAAAATGCGACTCCCATTACATGCCAAGGAGAGGAAATGCATTCGAGGAGTTTTGCAAGGTGAGAGAATGGAATTTCAGGGACAACAATATATAAGGATGGGATCTGAAACTATTACTACTCTAATACAATGCAAAACTGATAAAGACTACTTGAAGCTAATGTTTTAATTACTTAAAACCAAAACATTGCCATTTATTTCAATGGATACTTTCCAAATATTTCAATGAATAAATTCAGGAAATGAAACATTCAAGCTCAAGCTGAATGAGCCAAAGGTGATATTCTAATTTTTTTTTCCAACTAGCAAATGTTAGGAAACATTAAAAAAAAAACCCAAACAAGCTACAAAACCATTTTTTTCCCCCTAGAAAGGGATGTTTTTTCCAGAGATCTAGAAGAACAATGCTTACGAGACGGCTCACTACGAATCTAGAGGTTCATTCCACTTGTTGCTGGACTTCTAGTTCAAGACTTTAATGAAGAAACTGAATTTTACCAACTCAACAATGAGATATGAAAATAGCCCCTTATGATCAGAGGCAGAGTCAGAACCAATGTGGAAAGTTCTGAGCAGTAAGACTTGCTATTTTAGCATCTTCCTGGAGTCAAGAACACAGAAGTTACTCTGAGTAGCTGCTAAATCTGTATAGCAAGAGCTGATGCACCATAAAGTTAAAGACCCTTCTTAGCAATGTTCAGTGTGGCTTTCCAGGGCTCTGCAAAAGTCAGTGCTGAAAGAAAAGATGTTTCCAGAAATGTGAAGACTTAGAAGATGTTGTGACTGTTCAAGACTCAGTGTTATTAGGTGTGAGCCTGAGTGGCAGATCATGTGCTTGCATGTGCATGTGCACCTGAAATACTGTGTTCAGTAGTTCATTGTAACTAATTACAGTACTTAGAAACCATAGGAAGCATGAGAAAGTGCTCCAGCATGGGGTCTAAACGGTCAGACTTGCAAAGTGCTGGGAGCTAAGAATGTGCAGTCTAAGTCTGCACAGTCTAAGTCATTCTAAGTGATGACTGGTGAGGATCATGGTAATGACCAACATATTTGAAAAGTATTTAGAAAGGAGGATGAGGAACTAAGGCTGTATAAAGGTAAACAGCAGTAATAAGAAAAAGTTAAAGATATAAAATTTAATTGGAGCTGAATTGTCCCAGTTCAGGAACAATAATGTCCCTCCTCTCTAAAGACAGTACTTGAATGCATGCTGTATTTTGTCCATGATAGAGCCTATTGATGACCAGAGGATGTAAAAACATTCTGGGTTAACCACACTGAGTGGAGATACTACAATAAATCAGGGCTGCTATAAGGCTTGATTTCCGCTGCATTTTGAAACAGCCACTGAAAGGATGTGTTTTTTTCTTTTTCTGAGTATCATGAATTATTACCAGAAACTGCAGCAGTAAGCAACAAGCTTACTTGAGCAGCAGAGGCTGGACTTTAAGAGCTAGCCGACCTATCTCATCTACTTTTTCAACTATTTCTAATCCTACTGCTTCTGGGAACAGATCACAGAACCTCCACACGAGGGCAGGTCAGGTACTCTGGGTGAGGCTCTCGTCAGACTGCTCTTCCTGCTCTTTTTATCTCTGAGATGATGGGGGAACAAAAGCAGGCTTTGAGCTGTGGTGTGGTTTTTGTGGTCACGAATTCACCATTGCTGCATTAGCTCTTCACGTGTGCCTTTAAAGTACAGCTGTTTTAAAAAACCGCCAGAGAACAGAATTCCTCACTTACTGTTCACAATGGCTGTGGGCAAAATAGACGCCATAGCAGCTTGCTGCGGGAGCAGCTGTATGGAGTCCAGCAGGCGGGCGGGGTACATGCCTTCTGTCAGACTCATCTGACTGGCAGCCTGCAGCCTGGAGTCAAAATCCACAACAAAGGCAACCAGCTCTTCACCCTCCGAGATGGCCTTGGTCGTGGTGCACCAAAGCTGCCCTCCTGCAGGAAACATAAAAGCAGAAAGACTTAATTGACAATATCGAATTCCAGAACTTAAAACATCAGTNGTTTTTTTTTGTTTTTTTTGTTTAATTTCAATGGCTTATTTAAGGTAAAGAGGCATACAGTTCTTACTTTTGCTGTCTTCCTTCGACCAATATAGGAATTTTCATGTATAAGAAAAGCACTTTGGGGATAATTTTCCTAACTATTTGCATCATGAATATTCATTCTAATTTTTCATTTTGTCTCCTAAAAAGCCAGCATTATGAAAATCAAGACATAGGTGAAAATAACTTATGCAGCATTTTTCTCATTATAATTTTCACCACAGCTCCTGTAAATTTTTTCTTAACTCCACGTTTGTTTTATTATGAATGGCAAATCACAGCTCAATAAAACTAAACAACTTCAAGAAAGAAATCAGATTTCCTCTTAAGGGCATTCTTCCCCTCCCTTATGTTTGTCACCCTTTTTCTCTAAAAAATCTTCCCTTATGTAATATTCTTCGTAACATGACTGCTTTATCTCTGCTTACACTGACTGAACTTCCTGAAAAGAAGATATGCCAAAGATCTGTTTCATAAAGGCTTATTCAAATAAAGGTTTGTTTAAAAGGGGGGAAAGGGGGGGAAGTGGAAGAACTTTCATCAAACAGTAAGATACACTATAGCTCTGTGCTGCAAATGTCACGTGTAGTGCATTAAAAAGAAAATTAACTATGCGAGTACATCTACTAATGTATTTGAATGCGATAGTGAATGCTCATTTATTTAACATGTTTAGACAGGCAAAGCACTTATATTGTGTTATCTACACTCTCAGGCCTAGATACATATCCAATACAGTTATGCCTGAAATAATGTTGCATACTTTATATGTTATAAAGCTTTTTTTTTTCCTCAGGTTTTGTATATATAGAGAAAGCTATATGTTGCATTCATTAGGCAAGCAAAAACTGTACTCGTTTTGATAAGTAATATTGCTGTGTTTATCTTTCGGCATAACTGCCTTTTCAACTGCACTTCATTTTTTTCCCTTCAGCGAGATTATAGTTTTAAAACAACTTGTTGCAAAAATCTGGTAGAGGAGATAACAACAGTGTATGATATGCCACAGCTAAATGGAAGAATTAGGACATTGTTTTAGAGAAATCTTGGACAATTAATTAAACCAGTCTATTAGCTTTCAAAGATGAGCAAACAAAACAGCATCAGTGACAGTGTATTTCAGTGGTAAAATACGCTAAGCTTCCAGACCTCAAAGTGGTGTAGAAGTTTCAAAGCAGAAAAGTGTCTTTGTATTCACCCTTCGGTAATAGAACAGTTGAAGGTGCTACAAAGTTTACAAACAATTTTACTGTGAGGGGACCAAAGCATACCAAGGTTTACTAGTCTCTGAGATTAAAACATTAAATGGTGCAAATCTGAGTAATTTCCTCTAGAGAATAAGAAGATGAAAAGTGAAGATAGTACCAAAAATTTCTACAAATGCAGAATCCTAACGCCTGAGCAGAAATTCAAAAATTTGAAGAGCACAATCTGACACATTGCCTGATATAACTAGTAAATATATAGAAGCCTTCGGAGCTAAACTGGGATAAAAGCTCTTCCAGAAAGAAACAGGCTAAATTAGTAAAGTGTACTTAACCAGTCTTGTAGATGAAAATACGTGGAACATACACAGCAATTTGAGAACCTGAAATTGGGTACTTTTGCTGCAAACATCACACAGTTAATTTCCATTATTAACATGCACTTCTATCTTATTTATATACAGAAAGTGTGATAATCAACCGACATGTTTTAGTTTACTTGAATAAAGACTAGGGGTTCTTTCTAGACTTTATTATTCACTGGATCTCTTAATAAAAATGAGTCACTGCAGAAGAACCGAGACTCTATCCCAGCAAACATCTTGAGACGCTGTATGTACCCTTGGGGGGGAGGGGGGGCGGGAAGTGATTACTGGGTCTCCAGCTGCAATCAGTCTGGATCAGTTGAAAGGCTGACTCAGGCTCCTAGTGTTGGAGCTCCTGAGGGCGTTGACTCACGTCCAGCAGCAGATTAAACTCGGACAGCTGAAGGGAGCAGTGACCCCGGCTGCCTGCTCCACCCAGCTCCTGCAAACTGTCACACCTACGGCAGGCACAGCCTGGTGGGATGTGTGACAGCTCTGGAAGCACACCAGTTTCTAGTTTGGCTTAAGAGAGAAAATCAGAACTAGGGAAGTTAAATCCATTCCTGCATATGAATACAAACCTTCAGCTCAGAAGGATTCAGATCCAAGAAGGACATTGTTATTTTGTTTTTTCTCATCCCAGTCTATAGAAAATGAGGTATTTAAGTGATCATGACATACACGTCCATGTTTTTGTCAGAACATGATACTGTGTTAAATCCCCAGACAAACTCGCAAAAGATGCATTCTTCCAGCTACTGGAAATGCAGCTCAACACCTTTTCAGAAACATTCAGTCATTGGGAGAGGCCACTGTGCAGTCCCCACTTGTCCCCTTCTATGCTTGTCTGCAGAGTAAGGCAGGAGCTGCTGTTTTGAAACATGAAAATGACTTTCTTCCCCTTAACGCAGTGAATGCAAACACGCTGACCATCATGCACAGCAGGCAGACTGTGGAAGAGAAGTCTTCTTGAGCCTTCTACTGCACAGTCAAGCCAAGAGCACAAGACAGTCAAGGGTGACAGAGAAAGTACTGTCAAGTACAGAGAACCCAACAGAGGCTCCTAAATTTAACAGGAAGTTCCAATCGTGACTATCATATGAAATTACTATGCAGTCTAGACACCTCTGTCAGGCATAATGGCTTCCTTACAGGTGGTAGCTAAAAATCAGGAAAAAATTTCTTCCCACAAACATTTCTACAGGCTAAGACACAACTGACATATATACAGCAGTCTCTCAGGGGCACAACAGCTTTTCACTAAGCATACAGCAGTGTTAACAACAGTTTTTCAAAGGGATAATATGGAAGCCATAGCCAAGTACCAGTGCTGATAAGGAGATAGGAGGATGTTTGCATGAAATATTTGCAAAGGCATGAAGATTTCATAAAGAAATGTGAAGGACCATTATTCTTATGAGATGATTAAGATGGCTAGATTTTTTTTTTTAATCAACTATATTTTGTCAGAAATAGCTTACAGGAGTGAAATTGTTCTACAAAGCTTTACCCAGGACAGGTTTCTCAGTCCTAAGATGACACAGGCATCAGAAGAAGAGAACGGATGAACTGATGTTTTAACAGGGATGAGTGACTGACAGTGCCTCTGAAATAGTTATGGTTATATAATTTGGTCAAAAAGCAATGGTAGACTGGTGATTTTGGGCCTCTTCTTGTCCATAAGGAGTGCATTGGTCATCCATTCTGCCATAGCAGAGGAGACTCTTAGTGCAAGAAGCATGACACTGATCATGTGGATGACAACGATTATATTTATTGCTCACACAGTATCTAAATATCGTCAATGCAGTATATAATACACACAAGTATAAAGGATACAATATAAACAGGTTCAGCTAGAAACATACAGGTTTGCAGTCTTTGGCCTTACAGAATGCAAAGCAAAAAAGGCACTTCTTTTGCTACTGTAAGATTTTATCTCCGTATGTGGCCGGATCCTAGCGCTTTTACTCACCCATTCCAAACGGAGTGCTCCCTATCTTCGGGCTGGATGTACCCTGCAGGCGTCCTGACTGGGGCAGGAGAAGGCGGCCAGGAGCCCATAAATCTTCCTGCAACCCTGGGAAACCAGTTTGCCCACGTGGCCCAGTCTCCAGCAGCATTTTATATCTTTTTTCAGGCCCATGTGTACTAAAGTCAATCGCAACCATCACAGCTCCCCCAACTCTGGAATGCATTCATTATGCGAACAGTCTGGACAGTTCCTCCTGCAATTCCCACCCGGTGGTCTTATCTTAGGGCAATTCGCACCTGGTGGTGTTATCTTTGGACAAATCATATTGCCCATCAGAGACAACAGCAAGGACAAGCCTTGTGCAGAGGATGTACGGGAACTTTCGTGCATCCTTTGACTAAATATTGTCACCATCACAACCATTTACACTGAAAGGGGTCTTACTGGTTTTACATGGTGAAGTAGTAATAAAAGTCTCACTCTTGTGCCAGTGCAGAAAGGAAGGTTTTAGAGAAGCAGAAGGCTTTGTAACATTGGAAAGATGTTTTCTCGAAAAGGGTAATTATAATTCTGTGAAATTGAAAACAGGTTTCTTGAGCGTGTAATGTATTGTTTTATATCTATGGTTAAATCAAACAAATTCATGTGATTATATAACACACATGTCAAGCAGAAGAAAGGAATAAAAATATCTGTAAACAATATGAATTTATTTGAACTCTTTCTCGTTCACAATTCAAGGAGTTAAAAGTGTTCATTTGTTTAATCATCAAAAGACAGGAAAGCTACAGAATATGATGTTGTGCAAACTAGAGCAAAAAATTACACTCCACTTGCATTGGCATAAGTTCTTTACCAAAAGGCATCAGGCACTGAAGCAGTTATCTGATACCTTCAGAATTCCCACCAAATGGAAAGTTGATTTCAGGGCTCTCTTCTTTGTCTGCATCTTTCACTGCAAATATTTCTGCTGCTTGAAAAAACCATCAACACCCTTAAATAAAAACAAAAAACCCCAAAGCAAAGCAAACCAAAAACTTTCTATGAAAATGAAAGAGTAAGGTCCTGATGTCCCTGAAAGTGTGGACTTACTGTTCTTTGTAATGTTTATGATCAAGATTCTTGTGCAAACAGATCTGGTTCCTAACAGGAAGCTTATAAATCATACTCATAATTGCTGTCAAAACTGCAGTGGAGTGTACTGCAAGTTTCGATAATAAAGAATAGAGTCACAGTTCAAACTTGATTACATTTTGGAAATTCATGCTGCTCTTACAAGAATCAGTGGTCTTAAATATCTTCTTCTCCTGCCAAATTTTTCACTTGCACTTTTTATTATTTATGAAATCAGTGTCTGCACAATGTCATGCAGACCTCTGCTGATAAACTCTAATTAAGATTAAGACAAGCCTTTTGGAAAGGATCCCATCATTAGCAAACATGATAAACACAAAAATACTCCCTACTTGTCAACCAGGAGCAATTCAGTAACCTAACAGTATTATCTGTTGCTAGGCTACAGGGCTGACAAAGCTTCAATTATACTGTATGGCCATACCTATAGAAAACTGTATAGGAAAATGTATCTAATATAAAAGCATTTAACTTCATCCATGTTATCTGTAATTCATGGCTTCCCTCAATGGCAAAAAATCAGGTTAATAATTACATAGCATGCTGAAAAAATCTTAGCGATGTGTCATGTTTGCACAATTTTTTCTAATTTATCTCTATGATTGATAGACATTTGCTTTGTAAAAATAATAAAATGCAAGCAATGGGATGCTGTAAACCAGAAGCGTGACTACATCTGGACTCATCAAGATATGGAATTTCACTTAGTATAAAAAATATATAGTAAATTGAACCAATTAAATCATACTTAGATGCAGAAATACACTATCTTCTGTATTCAGAAAAAGAAGTAATATGGTGATAGATACGCATTCTAATTCAAAACTTTATTTTATGTAGGACAGACACCTAAAATAGAAGAAAAAAGTTGGTTTTTTTTTTTTCGACATTTGAATTTTTTTTAAACAAAGGGACTTCTATTATCCTATTAGAAATAAGGAATTTGCCCTGAAAATTTAACTAAATGGCCCTTCACCCACTTTGATCCTGAGAACCCTAGAATCCTACACCAATTCCAGGGAAAACACAGAATCCTGCACAGTGAGCCTTGTGATGGTGGGCTTTGCTTCTTTTGTGACTTTGGTTTTTTTGTTGTTTTTTTTTTTTTTTTTCCATTTATGTTTTTGCAGGTCTTAAAGAATGATAATTTAGAATCTGTGGATCACAGTCTGAAAAGATATTATATATAAGGTCAGACTCACCTAACTCCACTGGGAAAAAGAGCTTCAAAATGGATGAAACCATTAAGCCTTTCAATTCATATTGTTGCTTTTAGGAAAAGTGCCTTAAGAAAGCAAGTAGCTCAAACCAGCATTTCCACTGAGTACAGGTGTTTCATGGATTGAGAAGCATAATGACACATAAACATATATTCCAAAGCAAGTTCCAGTTTCCCTGTCTTTAGTATCAGTATTGATTTTCCTTGCCCAGAAATGCCACACACCTTTCATAGAAGTTTAGGAAATCAATGCCAGTTTCTATTGAAACCAGCTTTCAGTGCCAGTTAATTCAGAAGTATTACTTTTGTGTAGTAAAATTTGAGCTTACTGGATTTGATTGCGTTGCTGCAACAACATAATAGCCCATTTCCTGTACACACATCTTTTTGCAAGAAGGGTCAAAAGACTATCAGAATTTATTTAAACAACAGACTGTTGCTCTTAGCAACTTCCAGGCACCATCAACTGAATTAAACCTTCCTCTCCCAATAAAACATTCCAACTTGCAAAAAACTGTTCTTTTTAGTAATGGTAATGTGGGTTGGAGTTAATTTATTTTCTTCTCTCCTTTGTTCCACAGGTTAAGCATTTAGGGAAAATTTGCACATCACAATAGGATGGGATCTTCATATTTGGGTTCCTTCTGCTTCTCACCCATGGGGTTGTGACGACTCAGCATACTGAACGCCATTTCAGTCCAGCACAAGTTACTGGGCAGATCTCTAATTTTTGACATGAACAAAGTACATATATCTATATGTGGACACATTGTTTAATAAAAAAAAATATAATTCATTCAAATCCAATACTGTTGAAATTTTTGACAGTAGAGTGGTACAAGGAATAGAACTTATAAATTATGTGTGCCCCTTTCTTTGAAAAATGCTTTGGAGGTTTCTTTGTGCATTGGCAAATACAGTAGGAATATGAGTTATTGTGTGAATCCTCCTGCACAGCACCTGATAAAAGAATAAAGAGCTGTGACATATTCTTAAAACAATAGAGGAATTAAAGAGAAACAATGGGCCAGCTGCTTCATTAATACAATCAAAAGACAGCCCAGCACAGAGGAGTCCAGATAATTAAGCACTACTCTTTTAGACCTCTTTTCTGTAATAAAATTGCTAAAAATTTATTAACTACTTCATAGTTGTTAGATAGATCTATGTACTTGTTTATTTGGGTTGATTAATGTCTTTTCAGTATTCTACAACATGCCAACTCATGGTTCATACAAGTTTTTGAATAAAATAATGTAGGAATATGTGATACAGATCTGTGGTATATACAGCAATAAATCAAAGGCATTTTGTGAACAGTCTTTGCAGTTGCTAAATAATTCTGAGCTTTTTTCACATGCGTACATAAAATATGTACTTTGCACCGCACTTTTGCTAATAATGCACTTTAATATTGGGGTTCCAGCTATTTCTCTGTGAAGTGTCACAAAAATCACCCCTGCAAATTCAGACTACTCAAACTCTTACAAAAAAACAGCTTTAGTGCTACATTAATGAGATGATTTCCAAGCTTCTTCTATAATTTTTCCTTGTTTACTGATCAAAGGAGATTGTCAAAAGACATTTGACCTTTAATTTGAACTACCCACTGCATATTATAAATCTGCAAAAGATGGAAAATCTATTATACTGTATAAAATAAGACTAATACAGTGGACAAACCAGTTCTGTTGTCACTTTTACCTTTGTGTTCAGCACAGAATATGAAACCTTTTTAATTTTTAGCTCACTGAACAAAAGGCAAAATGAAGAAACTGCAGTGATATTTTCCAGAAGCAATACAACAGAAAAATACTCAGCTTAATGGCTCTAGTCAAATTAACCTCCTGTATTTAGAGAAATAAGATCTCTGACCAGAAATAGGAAAGAAAATACTCCTTAAGACTATAGCTCTTGTTCCTTCATGTGAGTCAACCTGAGCTTTAGGTCTGACTTCAGCTTAGTCATATGCTGACAGCTGACAGTGTATTCATCTGAATAGATGATTTTATGGTTATAACTGTCAGGCATAATATAGCTGATAAAGAGGAAAAGAAAAATATGAAAGGAACTTGCCAGTCCTAGGGGAGAGAACTCCTAGACCTGGCATCTCAGCGTGAGTGTCAAGGTTTGGTCTTTCCCTTGCTGCAGTACAACAGCTATCACTAACATCACCATCTTACGGCAGCAGCTCTCAAATTCACACTGCAAAAACCTTCCTCAGCTGAACCCCAAATAAAGCACAGTGTTTCTGAAGAGTAAGGAGTGCAAGGAACAGATTTTGGCCTCTTGTTTTTAACACTGCATTTTGTTACTTTGAGTATTGTATGCCTGCATTTTGTTAGTTTGAGTATTCCTATGTGTTTCTTTCAATTAAATGTCTGCACGTAACACTCAACAGAGTTCTAATAGGTAAAGAGGCAAAATAGATTAGTGCTCCAAAAATATTCACAGGAAAATAATGTGGTAATTTTATTTGCCATTTTCCCCCCTGATAGAGCTGTCACAGCTTATTTACCACAGGGGGAGACAGTTAAACCCATATCCTTAGAAGTTCTATGCATTTAAGAGGCTTATATATCTCTTCTGGGACCCTCGTTCAAATCCTGGGCTAATCAGAATGAATATATATCTTTCTATTAGATGGCTCTAAAAAGTCTTAGGTGATATCAGCTCCTGGTGGACGACAGTCCACAGCGTAAAACCATTAAATGTTTGGCACAAATGGCAATACTTACGAAATGAAACTGAAAACTGTAATATCCTCCCACATCACAAGAAGTTAAGTCTGCTGCTCAGAGGTTGAAATTAAAGCCTGCCACAAATGCTAAACCTGTTATATTTCCTTAATTCAGCATAAACTCAAACAAGGAAGTCGAAGGAGTTCTTTCCCAAGTTTAGCGATTTCTTCCCTTTTTTCTCCTCCTCTTTTCTTTGTAAATTCTTGTTTTGAATTGAGTGCTACACCTTCTTTTACATTTGAATTAGGTCTCACTCGAGTGTTATTTAAGAATCTACTAAGCCTTCAGAAAGAAAATGATAAACAGCTTGTAAAAACCTGATAAACCCTTGCTGACATTGCCCACAGTTGCATTCCCACCACCACTGCAAAGGAGCTAGGACTTACTGTCACAGCACACTCATCTCCCATTTTACTTTTTACAGGACCACTGAATGGGCACTCTCCATAGAGCTTCCCAGGAGACATTCCCAGGTGACGCCCACTGCTCCCCCCAGCTTTTATGGATGCACCAGGCTTCACAGAGAGAGAAAATGCACCACTGAAACCAACTACTCTGAAGCAGGGCTTTGGATACACACATTCCTACAATCCTTGCTTCCATAACAGCACAGCTGTAAGGTGACCTTTTTGTAGCCTTACAAACACAATCATGCCTGTGGATTGTCTTTTTAGAGTTATTTTGTGAGGCTGGATTGTATGAGAAAAGGAGGTGATTAAATGAGACAATAGATATGCTTTAATGGCACCGCTTTCTTACAGGAAAAGCAGAGTACACTGCATCTTATCAATGGATTTTCTACTGTCTTGCACCTGCTACTGTAGGGCTCATTTCTTGCCCCTGGGCAAATGCAGAGTGAACAGAAAAGGCACCTGAGCAGAAGAAAGGATTATATAGAAGGAGCTGTAGTGATAGGTTATATTTGTAAAGGAAAGCAACATGATAAATATAAGGAGAAATAGGGAAGTTATAGAATGGTAAAATCAAAGTAAGAAACATTGGTTATGAGACCTGCCTGCTTATTCAACACAGCGGCCACGCTCCAGAAAAGGCTTACGGCTCTGTGAGAAACAAAAGCCAGCTTTTAGAATGAACAGAAGCTAGAGCATTTAGTTATGTGCACTGTAACCCAGAGAAAACAGTTGCTATTATTGCAAGTTATCTCGGACCTTTACTCGTGTTAACGTTCAGCTCACAGGCTGAAGTTCAGGAACTAGTCCACCTCAGCTGTAACAACCATGGAAGCAAAGTGGCACTTCCTGATTCCAAAAAGTCTTGCTCCCACTTAAGCCATTAGAATGTTTTACACTGGCTGCAGTGGAAACAAGACTGAGACAAATCAGTGTCTCTCTTACTAAACAAGCAACTAAGTAAAAGTAGATTTGCATGTTTAGTTTGTTCTAAAATGTAAAACCACAGAAGCTATAATAAGCATCTAACCCAGTCTCCTCTAAAAAGTCTCGTCTAAAAATTACCTCATTAAAAAAACCCACCAGCACGCACTCACACACAAAACCCCATACCAATACCTCAGATTTCCTCAAAACATGTTAAATCCCAGGTATTATAGTTCTGCCTTTTAAAGGAGAAGCTAGAAGTAAATAGACTGAAAACTCTCAGTGATCAGAAGCACTTCCACCTTCCAGGCTATACATAGTGTCCAAGGTAAACAAGTATTGTAAACCACTGCCAGCTGCCCAGTTAGTTCATCTAGTAAGAGACTGTTAACAGCAGAAAGCAAAGACTGAGCTACTGCTNTAGTTAAGATTCCGGCTGTACACACTAACACAGATTAACAATTAAGGAGGATTCTGCACTTGATGACTTCTTCCAAAACAGGCTTCAAAAAAAATGCCAGTTTACTGAGCCTCATACAGGTGCATAGGAGGTACCTTTGTGCCTGCTTGGTCAGCATGATTTCTAAATGGCCAGGAAAAAAGTGACTGCATACCCAAAGGCAAGCTGTCAAAATTCAGTTTGCAGCTGATAAACTGATTACAAAGCTGCTTAAGACTTTGCTTGTAAACAAAAGCATTTATCAACTAATAATTTGCAATAAACTGATGTAACTCCCAGCTGAGCCCCAAACTGTAATTGTCTTTACCATCTGCCTATTAAAATACCATTCTTCATCACCAAGCAGGAGCAGAAGGGAGAGAATCTCCAACAACTACATAACTTGCATGCTTATAAATAATCTGTGAGCATTTCACACATTCATTATGATTGCCAGGTTTTGTATACTTCATTTTCTCTTTTTGAGAGCCAAAGAGGTGCAGTAAAGTGGCAGAAAAGAAATTAA
Source organism: Chaetops frenatus (assembly GCA_013400775.1). NCBI lineage: Eukaryota > Metazoa > Chordata > Aves > Passeriformes > Picathartidae > Chaetops > Chaetops frenatus. The sequence continues at coordinate 155,019 of VZTR01008357.1, read as the reverse complement.
TAAATACTGCCTGGTGCAAGAAAAAATTATGTAAATTCATCATACTCTGCAGTTTCTTAATTTTTTTCTCTTTTTGCTACTCCATAGGAATATCATGATGGAAGCCCCCTCAAGCACAACTTTACAGATTAAACTCTCAATTTCTTTTCAACTTGTCAGTTTTCATTACCTTTCTTTCTTATGTATTCAGTTCTTACAGCTGCTTCAATGGGAGGCCAGTTAAAGCATACTGGCTCCCTAGGGGGAGTCTGCCAGGGTCTGAGGCATTCTGCAGGCTCCCTGGACTTCTACAGGTCACCCTTAAGAGCATTTTGCCTATCTTGTTGAGAGGATGTCTGAATATTAAGTTAATTTACATGCTTTTATTTTCTAACTATTGACAGCTTAGTCCTGAGAAAGGTGGTAGTGTTTAGACAAAGTTCAAAATTAACAAATACAGATGCTCTAAAGCTGATACATCCCAAAGGAAGAATCACTTAGTTAAATGTCTAAAATATTCAAGTATGAGGGGGAGAAAACAGGAGAACTGATACCATGCAGAGAACGGCAGCCCCTTGAGATGTGTCTGCATGAAAAATTGAATTTAACAGAGAATCACACTATGATTTAGTGCAATGCACTTGACCAAATATTTCTGCAATCTGCACTCTCAGCCACCCACTGGTCTGAATGCAAGGCTGTGACCAGAGACAGATGATCAACTTACCTCTTCAGAAATGTCTGTACAAAATGCACAGATGTTTTAAATGCAACTTGATTTCCCATTGACTTTCCGGATTCAGACCGGAACAAACTATTTAGCTGAAGTGAGGCTTTTTATGTGTATGAAAAACATGTCATCACTGGGAGGAAGCTGGGCATCTAAAAGCATAAGAGGAAGGTTCCTCCTGCTACTTGCATTGAAATGTAAGAAATTAAAGGAAAATCCTGTCACCCATGCTCACAGAAGCAGTCTCATTTCCCTCCTGATAATCTTTGCATACTTCGTAGTGCCTCTGTCTGATCCTGTGTTACCACTAGTGCTGCATCCATCAACCCACTCCCTAGAACTGCAAAAAGAAATCAAATCACCTTTGGGCTTGTATGGGACTTATGGACTTTATTGTTGAGATACATTCCACTCAAGACAATTATGCTTGTAAACTAAGGTAATTTTACATGTATATAAATACAGGTACTTGTGAATATGCTGGCTGAACCAGGACTTCGTACCTCAGTTTCTATCCACAGTACTGGGACAGAACGCAAAAAGGGGTGAAACAGAGGGAGAAGTGAAAAACAGTTTGCATATGAAATTTCTTTTTTAATTTTGTAAAGAAAAATTTTTGTTGAACACTAAAACATAGTGCTGAAAAGCACCTTTCAAACCTCTGTAGGTCAAACTCATCATATAAATTATTTAACCATAGAATGGCTTGGGTTGGGAGGCACCTTAAAGATTATCCAGTTCCAATCCCTCTGCCATAGACCAGATTGCTCAGAGTCCCATCCAGCCTGGCCTTGAGTGTTTCCAGGGATGGAGCATCTGCAATTGCTCTGGGCAACATGTGCCAAAGCCTCACTACCCTCACAGTGAAGAATTACAAACATTAAGTAACTTGCTGAGCTGAGATCCTTAGCACGATAATGCTGAGCTAAGTTATAAAGTCAGAAGAGTCACAGTTTTGAAAAGACCTGTGTAACAATTACTTTTTTAAAAAAAAATGGTAGAGAAAAACCGAGCAAATATTGGAAAACGCTAAGGTGGAGTTAAAAATGTTGGTCACCACGCAAAGAGACGAAGCCGTAAGAATTTTCCGCCGAGCTACCGCCGGCAGGCCCCAGTGCCGCCGCCCGCCCTCCCCGGCGCGGCCCGCGGGTGTCGCTGTGGGGCCGCGCGGGCGAGGCGCCGTTATGGCTGTGCTGGGCTGGGCTGTGCTGGGCTGTGCTGTGCTGTGCTGTGCTAGGCTGGGCTGGGCTGGGCTGGGCTGGACTGGGCTGTGCTGTGCTATGCTATGCTATGCTGGGCTGTGCTGTGCTGGACTGTGCTATGCTGGGCTGGACTGGGCTGTGCTATGCTGTGCTGGGCTCGGCTGTGCTGTGCTGGGCTGTGCTGGGCTGGGCTGTGCTGGGCTGGGCTGGGCCGGGCGG
>VZTR01008357.1:115995-152774 GCA_013400775.1 Chaetops frenatus | reverse complement strand
GCTGTGCTATGCTGGGCTGGGCTGTGCTGTTATGCTGTGCTGTGCTGTGCTCGGCTGGGCTGTGCTGTGCTGGGCTGTGCTATGCTGGGCTGTTATGCTATGCTGGGCTGGTCTGTGCTGGGCTGTGCCAGCAGGCCGCACAGGGCCCCGCGCGCTGATAACGCCCCTGCGCCGGCGGGGCCCCCGCGCTCCCGACACTCGCACCGGCCTCCTCCTGTCGCCACAGACAGTGCGGCTGCCGCTTCCGTGAAGGGGATGTGCTCCCTCACGGTGCCGGGCGCACCGACGGGACCGCAGGTGGTGTTTCATATAAGCTGCCGGGTAGACGCGCAAGGCGAACAATATCGATTACAACGTTGTCTGCTTATTTAAGGAGCTGTTTAAGGGCTACTTCCCTTCTCCTGGGCAGCATACCTCCCTGCTCCAGAAATAGCCCCAGTGGGGCACTGCCCTGCGCCCCCAGCCCGCGGCCGGGCTCCCCGTGCCCCTCCACTTCCTCCAAAACTTTGGGGACAAGCAGCGCAGCCTGTGATGGCACATCCGCAGCTGGGAAGGCTGCGGTGGATGCCGAAGCCCTCAGGAGAGTCAGTTTTTGAGCACGCCAAAGCCGTGACACAGCAGTATCAGACTGTGTTACCCCCTCCTGTGGCCTGGCACCCCAGATCTGCAGCCAGCTGGCAAAGACAGCACAGGGTGATGTCTCCCTGACCCTGCCTATGAGATGTTCATGGAAATCACCTGTGCTTACCTACAACCACACAGGTGCTTATTTCTACCTAAATCATTCCCCTGCAAAACTGGAGAGTGAAAGGAAGCAGCCGGGGCTGGAAACTATCCAACACCAGCCACTTCATAACATTTCTGTTGCTGAGCAAAAACAGCATTCCAGGGTGCGTGACTCCCATGGAAACACGTGGGAATCGTGATGTTAAAAGTTTGTGGAAACATTTGAACACTTATCTCTGTCTCATGAGAGTAATGAAGAAATTTGATGTCAAGCATGCAGTGATCCCTGAAGAACTATCTGGCTTTTGGAGGAGAAGGGATTACACACCGAGGTGAAATTCTGCTAGCCCTGTAGTGCTGGCATGAACCCCTGTGTCCTGGCTGGCCCCTTAGAACTGCACAAAATCTTAAGAGGAATGGTATGAGGCTACTCTAAGTAAAGGGGTCACAGAGATTAAAGAAAAGTTCTATTAAATGTTTAGGATGCTCCCGGGAAAAGAAACTTTTATGAAGCAGAATGAAAGAACTGGCAGCAATTACCTATCAAGCCTCCCCGTCTGCTTGGAAATTTACCCTCCTGATAAGGCTGTTCTCATGGTCACCCCCTTGTCACCCCCTCGCCACTCCCCTGCTGAACCCATCGCTGCACTTCCCTGGCCAGTCCTATTGGACACTAAATGTTATCTACCACCTCTCTTCCTTTTTAACCAGGACAAAGTATAATGAACAACTTGGAATCTCTCTGGGGTATGGGAACAGAATGCAATCTGGCACCATGGAAAAATGTAGTTCATCATTGCCTAAACTACGTTATGATTGAGACCCAAGCACGGTCTCTTGAACGCTAGCCAGTTTACAAGCAGTGAACCTCACAATACCCACAACCTGCTGGAGATGCTTCACTGTCTCGTATCTTTTTGTTTTGCTAAAAGTTAGCACTCACATGGACAGCCATCTGCATCTACAACTCAGAATCACTAAAATGCTCCATTACTCTCTCCCTTAATGTGTTCCTTTTTGGTTCTGAGCAGATGATCCTATACTATCCTGTCTCAAAAAATGTGTCTTCATACTTCTTTATTAAGACACCGGAAAAATCAATGCTCTCTATGCCCTGGAAGTGGAAACAGGATTTAGTGTCTATCTTCATAATGGAAAATATTGCCCATGTGTAGGAGAGACAGTTTAGACCCATTTCCCCAGTCCATGGAAATACTGCTTGACATAACAATATAAAATGCCTTTCAGTGCAGCTTCTTATTCAGAGTTCTCAGATGGTAACTTCTTCCTGTTTAATTCTCTTTTCTCATTTTCTTTCCCATCTACTTGCAGCTGTGTACTCCACCCTGCATTCTCAGTTTTCATTAAATACAAACTGATAAAATATTAACTGATTATTGTCAATCTATAAGCCAGGCAGGTATACACTGTAGCACAAATATACACATGCAACTATCTGACTTACTGGCCATTACAAGAATTCTCTCAAGCCTTTACTCTGATCAGTCTGCTGGGATGGTATTCTCCTAAACAGATAGTTGTTTTATAAAGCTGAAGACTGTGTTGTGCAGGTACACTGCAGCTGGTCCGAGCAAATTAATTAATGCCACTACCAGAGATGTGCAAACTCTGTAGGAGATACTGATAATCTTGCATCCTTCAGTTATCAATTCAAGGTAGTTCTACACAAGTCATCTCTCTGAATCTGAATTAACATTTTCTCTCATTGCTCATTTACCTGTTCATGGTATTATTAGCTGAATTAACTGCATAGACAGTTTAAGAGTGGATAATGCTGGAGAAATGGAAATAGCTGTAATTTTTTTTTTAAAGCTTCATCTGGCTGGTTTTCACAGGTCATTCAAGACTATTCAGTTTCATAATCTGAAGTCCCCTATGTACAATTGCATGCCTTTTAAATATTACTCAGATATCTAATCTATCTAACAGATAGAGCCAGTTTTCTGGAAATGGAAGTGATATATAAGACAATCAAGATAATGTATTTGAGTGGGAATTTAAAGAAAAGAGTTGATGGTACCAGAAAGAAGTTGTAGCATGAACAACCTATTGAGAAGTGCCTAAGTCTTTGCAGAAGAAAAAGATATAAAATGAACAAACAACCACTTTTTGGGGGAAGCAAACACAGCATTTTGAGGGGAAGACAAAAGAAACTAGGAAAGAAAAGTACGAAGGATTTACCAGGTAAGAATGAGAGGCTCAAATATACTATATGATAATAAAAAGATCAACTGAGGATTTAAAAGGGCATAGCTGGGCATATTTTAAGTGAGCAAATTATCTTCTCAATAGACTTTTGCAGATGCTATAAAGGTTTGAGGAGAATTTCAGGCAGCATTCATTGGGCAAAAATGAAGAAATCTATGCCTGATCTTGCTCTGACTGCTGATGTGCAATCACTCACTTATCTGGGAGAATTTCAAATGGGTCCACTGATGGGCATATGTGCACCTGCAGAGCAGCTCTCAACTGTCCTGCTACAGGCAATGGCAAAGAGCTGCTCCGAGACGGCTCTCAAAGCACATTTGTAAAAGCCAATTAGTATAAGGAATATGAAAGCTATTACCTGAAAAAGAGCCACCAAGTCTCTTTTTGTACTCTTCCATTATTAATTATTATTAATAATTAAATAACCTTGGTTTACATATTCAAGGCACCTCCAGACAGGTTCCTGCCCCAAGAAGTTTGCCATGGAAAGGTCAGATTTCAAGAACCTTTGTTTATAATAACAAGTACTTAATCTGCAAGTGGCCATCAACTATTTACATAAATAACACCATTTTGTGTCGGTCTTATGTGTAGACTTTGGCCTCCAAACTGACAGGAGATGATAAAGAAAAATCAGGAGACAAATTACAGAAATGACCTGGGTAATGGCAATGAAAATGGATAAACAGCAGTGTATGGGGGTAGATTAAGCAATATGCCTGCTAGTGGGTGCAGATCCCATTAATTCCTTTGTGAGTACATGTAGAGTCCCTAGCTACAGCACGTTTAATTTTTAATGGATTGATCTGTGTATCTGAAAGAGCCATGTCCAGAAATAGGCTAGGGGTAGTGGATAATTCTTGGAGGCCAGCTGAAAGGTATGAGTTTTGATGAGGGATTTGAAGGAGGAGCTGCAAATACTCGCATCCGCATAATTGTCTACTTTTCCCCCAATGTAAATCATTATATTTCTTGCCCCAATTTTTTATCCAAATCACTTCCAACTTATTTCAGTCTGTCACAATAATATTTTCATATGAGGAGTGTTGTAACCTAATTCCTTCATTTGAATAATACATTCATTTTTAATTACTGCAACTTGATCTCAGATTATTCAAATAACTGTTTCATTTTTTATGCTTACCCTGACCCCAGTGTATTTATAGGCTTTTATCCTTACCTGATACCAGTGTAATGTAATTATAGATTGTATTTTAATCATCTACTATATCCTAGTGAGTTTGTTTAAATCACTCCAATCCGGAGTCTTTTATTTCTATGCCTTTTAAAATTCTACAATGGCATTCTCATTGCATAAAAGCAATATTTTTGTAGTTTACTACAATGAATGAACATTTTGCATGCATTGCTGACCATGTTTCTAATTTAAATTTTAAAAAGTTGCTATAGAGAACTCTATGTAAAATGAAATCCTGACTTGTAAACAGGCATGGGACAGCTCATCACTTGAAACCTTTGTTCATAGCTCCTGTTTGCTCTCTAACATAAGTTTACAAGAAATGCAGCAGAAAAAGGAAATCAAATTCTTTATCCTACCAAGAATAAAAGTATACCTTGTTCTAAGAATCGACAAAATATTTATCTTTTCTGCTCACGGGCACCAAATGTTTCCAAGTTATTTTACCTGTATTATAAAGAATTCCACATGCTATCCAGAAGATAAATAGTTCCGGTGGGCCACATCATCACTAGTCCTGGTCACATTTTGATTCCCAGGGTTGCCAGTTCTCTTTAAGAAAGATTTAACTTTTGGAAGTTTTTCATATTCTGAGATGGTTCAGTTTTGCTTAATGTCAATTTTAAAAGCAATAATTATTATGTTTTTTTCCCCACTCCTTAGTGTTGACTGAGGAGATCCCCTTTCCCTATCTTTTGTGTTGCTTCAGGATTCAGATGTGCAATAGGGTCAGAAATCAGATAGGTGACGCTACTCACGTTTGCACATCTGCCCAAGAACCTTTAGTTTTTAGAATCTTTCTGGCTGTCAAATCGATTTTGTACTGAGATAATTGCCACTGCTCTAGTCAAACTATGCCCTTTTTTTGAGAAGCCGTTTTTGTCCTGTGATGACATCTAGCAGCAGACCTTAGAGTGTCCTTACAACATGCTCTCAGTTGCAGTGTATGCATTTTTCTACAGAGTGATGTAATGCCCAAAGATGCTTCTGAATGAAACCTTCATCCCAGCAGTGTGGTGCAACCATCAGTACTGTTCCCAAAGTTGAGTCTGTGTCTAAAGTAGATTGCATAGGTGGAAAAATAGTCAAAAGAACAAAAAAAATTATCAAAACTATTGATAAATCCCATGTTTTGTGGCCACTTACTGCCATGTCATGTTAGGGAAAGGGGACATTATGTGTGCATCTAAAATTCCTGCAATTTGTTTTTTCCACATCCCTTCTTTCTCAAATATGTAACTAATTTTTGACTTCAAGTACCTTTATCTTCTGTTGCTTTCTATTCTCCGTATGTGTCCATCCCCTGCTGTTTCATTTATGAAATGTCACTTTTAAATCTGATCCCTCCCAGTTTCTAGGAAATAAGGGTCTAAAAGACAGTGAAACATGATCCAGACTAATGTCTGTTGAAAGCACAGGTAAGAAATGGGCATTAGCTACTTAAAAGTATAAATAAAGTGCCATTTTTAACTCCTACCTCCTTTAACAGATTAGCTCTTCTCAGTAACACCTAAGAACTGTCCAGTGTCACTTGTGACAAAAGAATTGTGACTAGTACCTTAAATCTAATGAACAGAAATACTGTCCCATAATAGTAAAAAAAAAAAAAAAAAGAAAAGTAAATAAGAACAGGGAATATGGGTTTATTGAATACAATCAGTGAGTAAAATGAATTACTCTGCTTTTCCAAGATCCAGACAGAGAAGCATGTTTCCCTTTGGGATTTCTACTACCATTTGGTCTAATATTCATTTTGCCTGTAATAATACAAGCTTCATTAAAGTAGTAAAACAGCAATTGTCTCCTTGAGATCAAAGGACATCTGTTAAATAAAAGCAGACGGATCTCTAGAATGAAATAGTAGGAAAAGTTTGAACTAAATTTTATGGTGAATCAAAATGTAAATTGTAATTTCACAAGGAAGAGACAGAGCACAAAATTAACTTCGTAAAGACATGGAAAGTGGATATGTTGATCTTAGAAATGCCACTGTTAGATAAGTATTCAGTATCTGTTCACATTTCCTTACTGTAACACTTCATGATGAAACATTATGCTTGACTAAGCACACTGGTCTTAAAGAATTACCATTAAACAAGAAACATTGCTTATAAGATAAATTATCTGACTAACCTAGCTTCTATTTAACTGGTCTTTTATTTGAAAAAAGAATAGTCAAAAATATCCATCTGTCATCAACACCCATCCTGCAAATCTTGTGACAAAATAGTCCCTTTTAAAAAATTTGTCAAATAATATCTAATAATATTTCTAAATCTGTATTTCCCTGTTTACAATATGGTCCTGGAAAAATGGAATAGGATCTCTCATCTAGTTTCAGCATTGTTTTTTCTGGATGCCTCAATAAAATTAGTGCACCTACATTTAACCATAGCGCATTACGGAGCTTGTCAGTGAAGAAAATACTTAAGACAAACATGCTAAAAATCAAAGAGTTTCTAAAAAAAGAAAAAAGAAAATCCCGAGAATGCCTCTAAAATAGATGGGTACTGGATACACCAAGAGAGAATTAGGCATTCAAACTCCTCTCTAATGAGGTATTCCCACAGGACACTGGGCAACCCTGTAAGCAGGCAGTGCCAGCCAGCAGCCTGGGCCAGCTGTGGGCACTGAATGAGCCCCTTAAGCACGTGTTCTAACCTCCCCCTCACATTCCTTAGAGAAAAATGGTGGCAAAAGTAGCAATGGGAATGCATACTCTTGTAGGTTTTATTTCCTTCTGCAAAAGGCACAAGGTAGAGTCATGAAGTTCAATTTCAATTTGTCACTGCCAAAGTAACCCAATCTCTAACTTATTTCAATCCTCTTACTGAGTTGTGTCCTTGTAATAATAAAAAAACCGAATTTATTCTGAGGAAGAAAAACTCAAAAGAACTAAGATCCCCCTGAACATATCTTAATTCTAGTCTTCTGACAGGCATGTGTTTATAATAATTAACTTCTTTTGCTCAAATTTTTTTACACAATTTTCAAATGACATATTATAAATCTGTTCAGTAGTCACAGATCATGGGCCTGCAGTGCTAGCTTAAAAAGGAGAGTAATGGTTGGGTTACCTGGTGCCTTTGCACACCTGCCGGGGAGTGAGAACTCCTGGGAATAGTCTGCTAACCTCAATCAGCATAACACATAGACTCCACAAGTGTAATTTATAGCTTAATGCATCCATGAAGCATTGTGAAGTGCATTGATGACTTTGAATCAGAAAGGTTAAATCATAATTACTATTGCCTCATCAAAAAACCTGCATTTGATTGCCCACTAGACCAGTCAAATAAATGTCTGGTATTGTTATACCATGATAAACTAATATAAATAATGGATAGACATCTGTAGGCAAGATTACATGTTTCCATTTCAAATGGAAAATTAATGATGAAGTGCCATTTTGAAACTCTGTGAAATCCACCTAGTTGGAACCTTTGACACCATTTCTTCTGTATTTAAAATGCAAAACACAAGTACAGAAAAGTGAAGAAATATGAAAGAAATCAATGTTGATGCCTTAGCAGCAATTTGGAAAAAATATATGTCCAAGAAAAATACTAAAAATCTTATTCATCCTTAATTAAAAAAAAAAAAAAAAAAAGCCGCTAAGTAGAAGTAGATATATTTAACAGTAGCTACCTAGTTTAACAATTTTACATTCTAGGACTTTGTTTATGCATTACAGTGATTTCTTTCAGAAGGAAAATGTGAATATTAGATGCCTTTTTGGACACCCATGATTCATATTTGCCTCTGGCACAATTTAGAGTGGGTACCACTGTAATAAAATCTTTTCAGAACATACTAATTTTTGGTTTAAACCAGTTAAAATAGTTCTGCTGTCCTTACACTGTCTGCTATTTTAAAATGAGGTATTTATTATGAAATATGTGACAGTTTTGCACTGTGGTGATGAAGAGGTACAGCGTAACATACCGTATGATAACAGGAGTCTCTCTTAGGAGATGGGCAATTCAACTTTCATAAGCCTTTGCTTGGTGTTCCAGCTGTCTATAATTCAGCTCTCCTTTCAGCAGATTTTTGCACTGTCTGTGGTGCAGTGAGATCTGTGCTGGCCAGCTAAAATGTCATTTGAAAAAGAACAACTATTTACTAGGAAATACACCAGAAACACTAAATTTGTGCCATTGGATAGGCAGTAGAAGCAAACGATTTGCTTTGTGACTGAATCTTGCTAGAGAGGACTGAGCGATCCAGAAGCAATGGCCTTTACTGCCATTTTACCAAGACCTTAAATTACACAGTTCTCATCTCCCTACTTTGCAGTTAATATATCCCTTGACTTTAGTGAAACAGCATTTGTTTCAACCCATACCAATAGGTTCAGACGACTGGTACAGAATGCCACTCAAACGTTCTTGGATAGGAATTTCATCCCTAATAATCAAACTTGATACACATACTGGTTCTTTGGCATGTCTATCATCATGGCCATCTGTTAGGTGGAATTGTGCCTGCTAAAAACGAGATATGCCAGTTTTAGCACAATATAGGTGCCATCAAAATGCAAGTGATGAAGGAAAGACTCTAGAATATGGCAGTGATCAATCTTCTGCAGAAAGATGCTCTGCGTAGCAACCCAACTGTTAGGAATATTGTATTGATATATATGATAATTAAAACCTTTGGTTGGCTTTTTGATCTCCAGGAACCCAGTCTGGGTGCCCGTATTCAAACTGCAGCATTAGTGTTTAGCGTCCTGTACTTTGCTGAAGGATACATAAATCTTCCTCATTTACTATCACAGCCTAATCACCGTTAATAGGCTAATTTGAAGGTCAAATGAGAGATGAAAATTGTCTTTTTACAAAATTTTCTTTTAAAATATGAAGTAATTTTTAAGACTTACTGCTTTTAAGAATTAAACACAATCGTGCATATTATCCTTCCTTACAAATGTTTTTGAAGGGTCTCCTTTACTAATGGTTCTGGTAAAACACACAACTCAGAAGCACTCTTGCTGTCTAATATTCTTCATAGGAAAATGACTTCTCTTTATAGTCTTTGTGCTACTGCATCATCTTTAGAAAGATAAAAAATACCCTGGTGGAACAGTGGGGGGAGTCTGTCTAGCTCAGACTCTTTCTCTAGAGAGGTAACAGGCAATGTTATTTAGTAAAAATATGAGAACTTGGCCTCCTTCTGCAGTTCATTCTCCTAAGAGTTCCCAAGCATGCACATGGATTAGGAATGTTAGGGGATACATCCTCTTAGTACCATTTACAGATCTGTTGTCCATGAATTTGTCCAATCTCTCTCTGAACCTGCTGATACTGTCTGCTTTCACAGGCTTCTGTGGCATCAAGTTCACAGAGTTAACTCGCTGCTGTGATAATCTGTTTTAAATTGTTCTTCTCCAAGTTTCATGTAGCACTGCAGGATTTGAGGAATAACAGTTCTTCATTCACTTTATCCACCAGCTTCAAGATTTTGTAAGCCTGTATCAAATTTCCCCCTCAGCTTTCTCTTCAGCAGATGGAGAAGTCTCAGGTTTTTTTGTCTATTGTCATAAGATAGCTGCTCCCTTGATCACTCTGGCTGCCCTTCCTCAGCTGTGATCAGAGCTGCACACAGTACTCAAGATCTGGATGCACTGAGCTTTCATATATGGCAAACTGACAGCCTCTGTCTTGTTCTAAAAACTGTATAGGCTTTTGTGATCTCTAGCAAAAGATCTTTAGATGTGTTTAAATTAGAAATCTAGTCTCATACAATTGAATGGTTGCCTTTGGGGCTCAGATAAAGCTGTGTAGTGTCACTGAAATAGAGCTGTTTGGTACTTCCAGCTTTCACAGTGTACAAAGGGACACAGCATGTCACACCTGGGATAACAGAACTATGCATTAAGCCATATAATCATACTAATGGTAAAAGGCTCCACAGTGTGAGCATACAGATAATTTAAAATATTAGACAGTTAGATATATATAGCGTTAGACATACTTGGAACTTTTAAGTTAACCATATACCCAATGCACATTTTCAGTACTTGGGAAGCTACTTGAAAATGCTCAGCTAATTTCTAGGTGGTCATAGAAGACTGGGAATGAAAATTTAATACTGTTTTGCTCACCAAAGTTTTCTATGAGAAATTCTCCACACAATTTCCATTTGAACAACCTGCTAGTCTACTAGCAGAATTTCTGTGCGAATCAAAAGAAATCTCTGAGAATGCTTTTGACTGCATAAAATGTTATCCCTTCTACAGGCCTGAACCTGTAGCCAAGAGTCGTAAGAAACCTCTGGTCCTAATTTGTTTCTTAATCGGGTGCCAGCTCCTGCTGATATATCTGCTCGTTCTTTTTCAGCTCCCTAAGTTACTGGATAGAGGAGCTCTTTCAACAGGTGAGCCCCTTTCAGCCAGTGCAGCAGCTGGGGCACATGCGTGTGGATTAATGGCACCTGAAACACGCCACTCTCAATATCACAGATGATTGTTCTTCTCCCAGCTTGGCTTTCCAAGATGATACCACCGTGCCAGTGCTCAGAGGAGAAGACCTGCTGTCTCTTCTGTTTTGCTTGGCTACAACTTTGGAGAAGGCAAGAATATATTACCAAAAAATTATGTTCTCTTTTGTGCATGACGCTATCCTTGGGAAGATGTTTGAGTTTCAAGGTTAATAGCTTATTACTAAATGCAGGCTTAGTGTATTAGATAAACCTGAAGCAACTACAGGTGTTTGTATTAGACATTTTGGAGATAAGTCTTTCAGCACAGTTTTCACCAATGCTCTGGATTGGTAACAACAGTAAGTTCCTGGCATACTCCCTAAAACTTGTTTCATAGAAACAATCAATCAAAGTGTAAAAATGGTATGATACATTTTCAATATCTGTCACCTGTGGCAAATATACAAATGCTGAACATAGTGTGAACATATTTACTATTCCTTGTCATACCAGTAAAATTCCAATTCTATGTACCATATTTAGTGTAAGGAAAATCAGATGAAGAATAGGACCTCCTTTTCTGACTAAATGAATCTGAATTTGCAAGGAAAGTATTTATTTTGTTTAAGTATTTATTAGTGCCCAAATGTTTTGCAAATAATCAAATTCCTAGGGAGAAAAAAAAAGATTAATACTATCTCTAGGCATGGGAAAAGCAATGAATTCATGTTGTCAAAATACACATAAAAATGGGAAAATGCACTGTTTTATTAAAAAACATACATATCAAGAGCCTAAAGTTTATTTTTGTCAAATTACCATTATCCAAGGAATTACTGATGAAACTTTAACTGTGGTCTATGTTAACCCTAGCAAAGACTGACATTTGCACAGCTTCAGAAAGAAAAATCACATGAAAAAGTCTTCTCTCACCTATGTGTGAATATCATGACATCGAGTCAAAATGACTGTCCACTGGAACTAACACACCATAGAAATGAGTGTGGAAGATACCTGGGTAGATTGTCAGAGGTCTGAAGGAACAGCATTGGTGCTCATAATGGTGATTTTCTGTGTTTACTGTGTCCAAACTAAGTTCAGATTTTACCCTAAAAATCAAGTGACATCAGCATTAAGAGATATTTACCTTTAAGTGTGAAAAATATATCAAGCTGAGCAGCAGGAGGCAGCAGGAAAAGAAGAGCAAGATGGATTTTTATTTTTCTGTTCTGATTCAGGGTTTGTCTTGCTGAATGCCATATTACAGGCTTTTAAAGGAAGACCCATTACTCAGAACCAATGAAAATCAAGTCTGCAGAATAGACCATAACGGCTCTTTTATTGTTAAAAAAAAAAAAAAAAAAGTAATATATAAAATACCCATCAATTTTGCCCAGAAAATGTTAAATGGCACAATAAAAGATTTGACCACTACATTACATTTTCAGTCATAAATACAACTTTGATAGCCTTAGTTTTTTATAGGATGGGATCCCTGTTTTTATTAGAGCTGGCAACCGGGTAAACTTGGAACGTGTAATGGAAGAGTGTGTGATTAATTTTGAATATATTAGAATTCCATAGATATATATTTAAATTTATATGTGTGTGTGCATATATTTTTCAGTTATATACACACATGCATACACAGCTCCTGAAACTCAGGAATGCCAGAAAAAGAAATAAAAGTGGTATTAACCTTTAACAGGAAGGGTATAACCCTAAGGTACTAGTCATTCTACTCTGAATTGTATCAGCATAAAATAGAACACAATAAGCTGCCAAGTGCATTAACTATGGATTTTAGATTGGAATTTGGAGAGGGGGAGAGCAGAAAGCTCATTGTGTTTGCTCCATCATTACAATTAATAAAAAGAATGAAATAGATGATAAACTCAGTTTCCAAATAACAAGGGCCACTCAATGTTTATTTATGTGGCTGTAGTGGATCTCTACTTTATATTCATATAAACAGGTAATAATGTCTTCATTTTCTTGTTAGAGGTCTGCTACACAGTCTGAGTATCAGATGGACTCATTTCAAACTTGAAAATATGATCTTGTTTCATACACTTGGTGCTTACTTGGTTTGATGTTACTAGCTTTGTTTAAATATCAATTGTACAAGTTGCAATGTAACAAAATACATATAGCTAGAGCCAAGTCTTCACAGCAGCTCCCATTGTTTTGCATGAAAAATGCATTGACTATAGTATTGCGAGAGGAAATGTGCTGTATGCTGAAAAATTCTGTCACTTTCTATTAGCTGTAAATTATCGACTAGTATAAACCCTAATTTCATTTGTCACATTCTGTTGCATTGCTGCTCTTCCTTGTTCCCATTCTGTCATTCTGGCAGGCCCACTCTGCCCCAGGTATCACGGCATCGCCATCTGCACCCGACATCTGTCTCTCTATTGATCACACGGGTTTAGCACTTGATCAAACAGAGCACGACAGAATACATCTCTTTTTGCAGTACTGCCAATGCCAACTGCTGCATGAAATCTATTACAAAAGCATTCTTTTACCTAGTTTCTGAAACTGCAAATAGGTTTCTCTTCTTTTAGAAGATTCTTAGGTTGATTTTTTTTTCTTTAACTTTCTGTCTTTTTTTGTAGAGAGAGGAAAAGGCACAGGCTCCCAAAACCAAGAAATGCAGCATTTTTATCCCAGAGTATGCAAACTATTGTAGAGAAAGGAAAAAGCAGTAGGCTCCCAAAACCAAGAAATGAAGCATTTTTATCCCAGAGTATGTAAACTAAGAAATTGAAATTATTATTAGCGAAATAAATTATTACATCGATTCCCATTTTTTATTAAGCATAAATTTTAATTTTGCTGTAAAGTGATGGTATAAAATAGACTAAACAATCACCTCAAATACCCAAACAGGGTGTCTGGAGAACCTTAGATGTCTCCAACTTAGATGGTTGACTCTAGCAAGTGACTTAGGGACCTATGAAAGGTACATAACTCACTCATTGCTCAGTCAGTGAGAGAAAAAATAGTGCATCTGAGGACTGATCTGGCATGCTGACCTGGAGAACAGACAACAGGAAATTCCTGGCACCAAAGTATGTCTGAAATCACCTTTTCTTCTATAAATGAAATACCTATAACCAGGTCTGGACATCAGATGCCTCCATTCTTTTGTGAGCAAAAGCAAGGAACGCTTTTCTCAGTGTGACTTCTTAAATAAGCAGCACTGATGCTTTAAACCACTGAGAAAAGGAGAACACTACATTTTGCACATGTTAGAGTCATATGGGAACATAGGGTAGCTCAAGAGGGTCACCACAGAGGCTTCAATACAGCCACACCACTTAGACAAGATAAACATTTTGCTTCTTTCAGGGCAGGAAGAGCAAAAAAAACCTGCAGTTGCAAGAGCACAACACTCTTCCCTAAAACCATCTGTGACCAATTCTGACACCAAAGTGAGATAAAACTGCCTTGAATTTCATAATAATTAAGGTTTTTTTGCCAGTAAAATCATCAGCATTGGCATAGGTGATGTTATGAATTGACTGTTTTGGGAGAAAGCTTTCTCCAGGTATTGTGCAGTTAACAAGCTGCAATGCAATTCTATGTCCTTGCAGAATAATCAGAAATTATTTCTAACAAAAATGGTAAAATTCTAAAGCTCTATCTACTTCCCAAGGCCTTAAATATACTTATGGCACACGAGGTGTTCTCAGCACTTAACGATTTTAACTATGATATTCCCACTGATTTTATGAGAAGTTTTCTTCTAAGTTCTCAAGTTCTCAAGTTGAGAGAAATGCTGCTAGCCATAAGAAATGGGACATATAAAGCTAAGAAATTAAATTATGGACTAGCAGGAGTCATAAGGACAACATATTTGCTTCTCAAACACAGCATTAGGGATTAACAGAAGCCAGGTATTGTATGATAAAGTCTTCATGCTTTCCACATGTGGATACCTTATTCCTGTCAATCATAATGTATTTTAAATTCACTGGATAAACAAAAAAGACATACCCTTTCTGGAAACAAATGTTGTCTTTATATTTATGAAGTATTCAATAACCCAACAGCCACGTGCTGTTTTCCTTATTTATGCTACCTTGTCAAATTATGCTGAACAAAATTTGTTGTTACAGGCAATCAGATTAAATGCACCCCAACCAAAATCATGAACGTTAAAAGACTATTTTCCTTTTTTCAACTGACAGTATTCGTTACAACACAGGAATTAGACTGGGATCTAGCAATGTATTATTCATTAGATTTTTTTGTAGCCAAATACATTAGAGTATATAGTTATACCAACAAATTAATATTTTAGAGCTAATTGAAATTGTTCTTCCTATAAAGATTAAGCTTCTTCCCACCCCACACACTTCAGTCATTAAAATAACACTTTTAATGCCTTGTCTAAATGATGTCTCACATTAATGCAAAGCTATATTAAAGCACTCAAATGACCAGTTCTTTTGTAATGCATTCTATATGATCAGACACTGGGTCAAATCTGGGCAGTGTGTATGAAGTGGTATCAAGTGGAAGCTAATTAAAATATATTCTCTATAGAACTTTACAGAAAAAAGAGAACAGTAATCATCAGAAGGTAGAGTCTGAAAATGGCATTTCTGAAAGGCTTGCAATGTGATTTATTCTATTTGCATGAGGATACTTTTTGGAATAAAGGCGTCAGTATGTAGCAAGAATACTTCAATTACAAGACACCTTATTTTATTGCTAACAATCTCAGTGATAACCTGTTTCTGGTTTCCCTCTTCCCTTATCCAAACCCATGAAATACAGTATTTTNTTCTTCTTAAAATAACTTAACTGGTGTTTTCCCTATTGTACTTTCACTGATTCAGGGAAGGGGGTAATTAATATGGCAAAGATTGTCTTCATATCTCCACATTACCCAAGAGGAAAGACTTCCATGAGACGCTGCCATTTCATGCTTAAATGTAGGTAGATGTGTAGGAAGGGGGGAGGGAGGCTATAGTCAGGCTTGCAGAGTTAGCAAGCAGCAATTAGACTGTGTGTGTTCAAGCTTTGGTCATTTTGTCAGATAAGGCATCAATCCCCCTTATCCACTGACTTATCTCTTTTTTTTTTAAAAAATATGAATTTCAGGGATGTGGGCTTTAAGAAGATGGATGAAGCATTTTCTAGGGATAAGATGTGGATCTTTTGTCTGATCTACTGCAGTAATTCTTCCAGAATAATAATAATAATAATACTAAAACACCCAGAATTAACTTCTTAGTTCCATCCAGTGTGCTGAATTTGCTATCTCTATATAAAATACAGTGATGCAAGCATAAATATTGATTTTTATTTTTCTCAAAAAAAATCTTCATTGTAAGAACTGCTTATCTGTAGAATAACCTTTGCTTTCCTATAAGTCTGGTTGTGACAGACCTCTCCATTCACAGAACATAGCATAGTAATGGTAGGTGTGCATTTTTTAGAAGGTCTGTGGGATGCTTTCTTTTTTTTCCACTTAGCTCTCCTCCTATTATTTGGGTGATTATTTGGGTGTGAGCCAAATTACATATCTTGTAAAAATGGGACTTTTTATTTGTGCTGACACTCCTATGCTACAACTCTGATGTATTAAGCAGAAGATGTGCCTGCATTGCAGTAAACCACTGTAACTGAGGCAAAAACCCCAATGTTACTCCTAATTTTTTTTTTTTTTTTTTTTTGGACTACTGTAGTGAAGAAAGTGGCATCTGTGTATTAGCAGGAGCCCTGGCAGGCTGAACAATCAGAACTGGAACAGAGCAGAGTTTCACCTTTCTGTCCCTACATCTACACCAGCTTCAGTGACTGTGCTGTAGACTTATGTCAAAAATGAAAACATAAAAGTTAGTGTTTCTGGATTACCTTTTAGCTGGAAATACCATTCCTAAGAAAATACCATTTCAGTGTATTAATAATTGATAATAGATAAACGCAGCTGTTGTAGTTCACAACTCCTGCCTTTTGCCTCCCAACTTTCAAGGGAGGCTTCCTCCTCCCTTTCTCCTCAGCAGCACTAACCAGACCCTTACACACTGGCATAACATTCTTGAGACTGGATACTCCACCACTGAGATCATAAATCATATCTTGGCCTTTGCTGCCTCAAAGAAGGGTCCTATTAGCTTAGACCAGATCTTAACATCTATGTGGGGAAAAAATAAAATAAATAAAACCGAAACAAAACCACCAAACCACAATGCAGAAATTCATCAATCCCCTTTAGCAGATAAAAAGCTCAGAGAATGTCTGAAGCAAGTACCTTTGATAACCCAGCAAACTACTCCCTTCTCTTAGGAATCTCAGATGCCATTGGAGCACAAGGTTCAAATGGTGGGAATCAGGTGAGGATGCAAGGAAGAGTTTTATGCTATTCTGCCTCCAGTGCAATCATGCTTTATCATCTCCCATGAGAATCCCACTGTTTTTAATACATCAGTAAGTGATTCCTTTTTTTTCTGAGATCTAAAGCATGGCAAGAAGTACTTAAAATATCAGGGCAAATAACAAGAGAAATGAGAAGAGTAACAAAATAATAGAAGGTCATTTGCATTGGTTTTCACATCTGAAGGAAGTGTTTTGGTTACCAAGTCTGGCATCCTGCCTACTGCATATCTTAGCATTTGCCCAGTAATTCTGGAAATGGCTTGTGCTTCACAAGTTGTGGTCACATTTTTCTTCTCTGAAAGTCTGTGGACTCCATTAAAAGAAACAAAGCAACAGACAATATATCACAATTAAACTGTTCCAAGGACTAATTAATCTCAGTGTCTAGAAAGTGCATTTATTTCCAGTCTGAGCTCTTTTTGCTATCCAGCCTTTGGATACTGCTGTATCTTTTCTGGTAAGTTAGAGAGCCATTAGGAAAAGAGAACGAGAAGATAGCAGTAGATACAGGGATAAAACCAAATGCTATTTTGAAAATGCTAATATAAACTGGTGATCTTTGAAATTCAGATAAAAGGCTAGACTTTTTTCATGTACTCCAGTAAAAATATTTAAGTGTATTATTGTTTTCATTTTGAAATGATCCAATACAGCCCTCAGGAAGATCCTGTTTATATTGCAAGAACAACTTTAATCCTGTAAGAAAACTTTAGATTAGCAGAAGCATCAGAGACACACTTAAGCTGTCTTTCTCTGGCCAAGTGATGGGCTGAAAATTTCACATGGAGCCTGGACTGCAAATATGCATTTATTTCTTGCCATTCTGTAAAGTAGATTTGTGAATAACATGTTAGCTTTCATTTTCCCCTGAACTTCCAAGTGAAAATACCATTTTACAGTAATTACCTAAATCCATCAGTAAAATCTCTTAAATTAGACAGATGCTCAATCTACTACAAAGTTCAAAAGGTAGATGACCTTGTGAGATTCTGAATGTATAGGAAAAATATAAAGGATCACATATGTTAACCATGTTTATAGTAAGCTTTTGTGAAAATACATGTTTACATAAATATGTGTATAAACCCAGCAAAAGTCACTTACGTAATTTTTACACACATACCTTTTCTGTCATTCAGATACTGCTGCAGTCCTTCCAAATATCGAAATTAATAAGAAGTGAAAGGAAAGGAAACTGTCAATAACAGCACACAATTTAAAATTGAAAACTATATGGAAAATGCTGGGATTTGAGCTACTAATCTTCAGATTAACCCCTATGGCTCACTTGGGAGATCGTTGTATGAAATACAAACAGCTATTACATCAGCTTTTACAAGTGCAGATGAAGCTCATGGTGGTCAAACTAAAAGCAACACACTTCAGAAACATGTAGGATTTTTTTTTCCCTGAGGATGCAGGACAGCAGATAAAATATCAGTGTTCTGTGCACAGCTTTAAAGATTAACAAATCTTGAGGTTTTTACATGTAGCTTCAGATCATGGCATACCAGACAAGCTCTATTTTTTTGAGCACATCCTTCAACACTANTAATATGTATGACCTATACAAAATTGTTATAATCAATGTAATTACTGGTGGTCATATTTTATTAACATTTACTAAAATATTAACTGACCATTGCTTAACAGGTTCTACGAAAACAGTCTAGTTAGTCTTGAGATTTACAATTCTTGTATAAAAAGAAATTAGACAGTATAATTTTTCTTCTTCTAAAATTGACTGTCTTTTAATTCCAAAAATTCAAGGTAGTCTAGGTAATAAACAAATTATCTGATTATTAATAAATTACAAGTATTATATCAATTTTAATACATACATTTTACAGTCATTGGCTTTTATTATGGAATTTATATAATATGAAAGTTCTTTAAATTACTTGTAGCTTCATTTGTGGATTAGATCACCACTGGAAAGACAAAATCACAGACTAAAATCTATTTTCAAATGCTCTGGAATAAATTTGAAGTAACTGAACAGCTTGAGTATATCTGAGCATAGAAAATCAAAGCAGTGTATTAGTTCTACATATATACAAAATTAAGGCTATAACTACTCTGATCCCACAGAGCAGTACCTTGCAGAAACAGTGACAAATGCAGGTACTCTCATCGCTTATCAGGCTGTTTGCCACCCCTTACATACAGGATCTATGTATTGGCACACTCACTCCAAAGCTATGCTATTTGTCACCCCATCAGCATGGCCATGAAGAAGATATCAAAAGTAGTTGCAGAAATAGGAATATGCAAAGATTACTTCTGTAAAGCATGAGGAAAAAAAGTGTGTGGAATATGTAGGAGTAAAATTTATACCCAAGAACAGAAACATGATCTGTCCTGTGTCATTTAGAACAACAGAAAGATGGGATGGAAAATATCTGAAGTGAATTAAGGGAATGCAGCTGGGCCAACTTGTATTTTTGACAAGACAAAAAATTATTTTCCTGTATTTCTTAAATCTAGATAACTTTAGTAACAGAATTAGTAATGTGGTAAAAAAAAAATCTGTATTGTAGAAACTGCGATTTTCTTACTTTACATGCAACAGTGTAATTATTATCTAGCATTTAAAAAAAGAGATTCCCCAAAAGATTAACTCAGAATTATTTATTAGAAATGTGGAGGTTGAGTGTGAAAAAGAATTCTTGGGAAAAACATTTCAATATTTAACATTAGATTGAAAAAACTGTTTTCTTGAAAACAGTTCTTATTTAGGAAGTTGAGGGGAAATTCTGGAAATCACACAATGAACAACCTACTTTCTGAAGTCAGATCTCCTTGGCCCTCAGCCCATTCCTAGGAACTTAATCCCATTATTTCTGACAAGACTGATTTAAGCAAATGCACGTTCTTGAATGGCACAGGGTCCACAGTCTCAGTACATGGCCCTGGTCACTGCGGTGAGTGGCTTGGTGCCAGCTCATTCTGCAGCAGAGCACTCCAGTGTGGTTCCCCAGAGGGTTCCCAAATTGGGAGAATTTCATGTGGAACCCAGAGAGATGCCAGGAGCCCACAGCTCAATCAGCTGTCAGGACCTGCCAGGGCCAGGAGCAATGGTGGCCAGGTCCCCACACATGTAAAAGAAGCCCCTGGGGAGTGCTGGTGACCAGGAGCTTGGCCAGCAGGGTGGCCAGACAGGTCAGGGCAGTCAGCAGGACATGGCATGACACCTCAGGCATAGCAGCGGTGTATGAAGGGCACTGAAATCCAGGCAGCTTCACCACGGAGCAGCAGTGTCCCCCAGGCAGAAAGCCACCGTGAGAGCGCCGGTGGGGACACACTGCCACCCCGGTGCCAGCTGGAGCTGTGCCCAGCTCTGATGCCACTATGGATGGCAAGAGTGAACACCTGCATGGAGGAGCTCCTCTACTCAGTGCCAGAGGAGGAGGTCAGTAGGCTGAGGAGTATCAGGGGACGTGAAAGACTGCTGGATTTGCACCTTGCCTTTCCTGGGAAGGGCCTGACAGACTGACAGTTTGCATGATATGAAGCATTCCCTGTCCCCTCTCTGCATGGCTGAACACATGAGTTAAGGGGCAGTGGTGACAAGTGCTGCCTGATGCAGCAGGTGCATCCCCTCCAAGGTTGCTCCACCTCCCCAGGGGCCCATAATAGGCAGGAGGCTCTGCAAGTGGAACTGAACAATGACGAGGACAATGGTTCACATACTGTGGAGGTTTCCCAGAGGCTGTGACTTTATGACCCATGTCAAAACTGCTTCCATAAAGAAAATATGGTGCATTACTGACATAAGAGGCTTTCTCCCAAGAGGGACAAAAGAATCATTATGCAGTCTGGACCTACTTCTTAGAGAAGTGCGTGGGTTAAATGTGAAAGGAAAACTTCCTACCCTGTAATGGCTCTCAGGTTATCAGCCATTATGTATTTTTCAAATGGGCAGTGATGAAGTGGCAGCAAGAATACCAAGGACAATCAAGAGAGCATTCAGGTCTTCAGGACAACTAGTTAAGGCACCTGGACCACAGTTGCAGGGAATGATGAAGGAAGAAATGGCTAGAGCCAGGAGAATAATATCTCACTTCTGATTTAGTGTTATTGGCAGAATTTTGGGGATTTTGATTACATGGCACCAAGCCTGTTGGCGACAAAGGGTACACCTACTTCAAAGGGGGAAGGACACAGGAGTTAGCAGTGCTCATTGCCAGAGCTTTAACTTAAATTTTAAGGGGGAAGGGGATAAAATCAGGATCACTGAAGATAAGCCTGGGGGTGGCATGCCAGAGTTTGAGGGATGGTGCGCTAGTGAGGTCCTTCGGTCTGGTTCCTTGGTAGATGTAGGGGATGCAAATCCATGAGACCACAGGGATGAAAGGCTTATTGATGTGCTAGAAACCATAGAAGACCCTGAGAACAGTTATGCAGGAATTAGAGCTTCTTCCCCTGAAAAATGCAGAAAACTCAATAACTCAACTGAGGTGCATTTACACCAGTTCCCACATAGTGGGCAACAAACAGGAGAAACTGGAAGCAATTGTGCAGCAGGAAAATTAAGACATAGTTGTCATCATGGAGATTTTGTGGGATGAGTCACAGAACTTGAACACTGCAATGAATGGCTATTAATACCTCAGAAGAGATAGGCTAGGAAGGGGAGGCAGTAGGATAGCCCTCGGTGTTAGGAGTGTTTTGATTGTCTAAAGATGATGAGGATAGGGTTGAGTGTTTCTGGGTCAGAATCAGGGGGAAGGCCAACAACGTTGTTGTCATGGTGGGAGTCTGTTACAGGCCTCCCAAACAAGAAGAAAAGAAAGATAAAATATTCCATAGGCAGCTGGGAGAAGTCTCACAATAGCTTGCACGTGTTTTCACAGGGGACTTCAACTAGGTGAAGATCAGTGGCCTGTGGCCAACACTATGAGATTCAATAAGGCAAAGTGCTGGATCTTGCACTTGACTCACAACACTCCCATGCCATGGGTTTAGGAAAGAGTGTCTGAAAGTTGCCTGGCTGGAAACAACCTGGAAGTATTGGTCAACAGCCGGCTGAACATAAGCTGTCCATGTGCCCAGGTGACATCCTGGCTGGTTTAACAAATGCTGTGGCCAGCAGGATTAGGGCAGTGACTGTCCTGTACTCAGCACTGGTGAGGCCACACCTTGAATCCTGGGTTTAGTTTTGGGCCTCTCACTATGTGAGGGACATTGAGGTGCTGGAGCATGTCCTGAGAAGGGCAACAAAGCTGGTCAAGGGTCTAGAGAGTAAATCATATGAGCAGCAGCTGAGGGAGCCAGGGCTGTTTATCCTGGAGAAAAAGGGGCTCAGGGAGACCTTATGGCTCTATACAACAACCTGAAAGGAGGGTGTAATGAGGTGGGGGTTGGTTTCTTCTCCCATGTAACGTGCATCAAGACAAGAGGAAACGGCCTCAAATTGCACCAGGGGAGATTTAGATTGTACATTTGAAAAATTTTCTTTATAGAAAGAGTTGTCAAGCACTGGAACAGGCTGCTTAAGGAAGTGCTAGAGTCACCATGCCTAGAGGTGTTTAAAAGGTGTCTCAATGTGGCACTTAGGGACATGATTTAGTGGTAGACTTGGCAGTGCTGGGTTAATGGTTGGACTCAATGATCTTAAAAGTCTTTCCAAGCTAAACATTTCTATGATTCTATGATTCTAATGTGAGTCTGACTAACTTGTTAAAAGGGAAATTAAAGCTTATTCCATGCAGTCTTGCACCATGGTCTTTGTTTGCTTTTCTAATGAATACCTATGAGGTCAGAACATGCCATTTTTGCCTGACCTTGCCCTGTCGGGTTACACAGGTGTGTAAAAGATAGCTGCTAGCACACCCAGGATTAGGGATGCTTACTGAAACTCCTGATTACTTGCTTGACTCACATGGAAAAGCAGTCTGTATTTTTTCTGATTAAAGCATCAGAAAATTCCACTTCAGTGGTGTGTAAAATTTTTATAAACTCTATTCTGAAACAACATTATCATTATGGTAGTCAGACTGTAAAATATTGGCTAAATGTGCTCAGCTGTATTTCTCTTTTTTTCTTGCCTTCTAAATATCTTCATATAATTGTCTTTCTTATTCTATATTTTTATCTAATTTTTTGCATGACAAGTATGCCTTTGTATACATGTGTAAACATGCTCCAACACCCCCAGAATCCCTACTGTGCACATGAAGTACAAATTATTAAATAATATGCCCACTAGGATGAATATCACTGCCTTTAAAATTGTTCCTTTAAATTTACTATTAAGGTTAACATTACATCATTTAATGAAGGAGTAAAACTATTATTTTTTTCAGACCAAGTTTCAAAAGTATTCAATATACTGCATGTTTACAAGGGAACAGAAAAAGGCAGCCTGGCTTTGGAATATGAATGTAATCTCTACAAAGACCCAACTGTTTCTTGTTTATGACAAAGGAGTAAATAATCCATTGATCTGGCAGCAGGGCACCTGCCTTACCAACCGACTCTGTATCAGTGGTCCCTGAACCCTCATTATTTTTCCTCAATTAAAGTTCATGGTCTCCTAAAGTCTGTGCTGAGCAGATGTACAACTGTTCTTGACTGCTGCACACAGAAGAATCACAAATTTAGAAAACTACTACCATTTCATAGACACTAGAAGTGCATCATTCGTTGTAGTACAGAAACATTATAAACAATATGTCTCTTTTATAGTCTGCTAAGCCCTCAAACTAGAGAAAAGAATTTTAAAGTTCAAAAACTGTCACATAAGCAGCACGTTATGAATACTGTAATCTATTTTTTTATTATTCAAATAATGCTTACTGAAATGAAAAAATAAGGTCCTCTGAGGGGTATAATGTAAAAAATGTAACTTATATTTACTTAGAATTAGAGAAAATTGATGTATGAGCAAAATCAAACTGGAATCAATGATCTGAAGAGAAATTCAAAATATAATAACTGATAAATCACCAAAAGCAGAATTAAAGTTATGTTTGCTGTATTATCACTTTAGTTCTTTGTAATTGCTTCTTTTGCAGAAATAGGGAAGTCCAGAGAAATAATCAAAGGGGCAATGCTACTTGCAATTATAATGCAGCAAGACTCTACCTGCAAAATTCAACTGAAGGATACACATTTCACAAGAAACAGCCTTTTAACTCAAGTCTTAAGTATTGTAACATATGAAAAGAGACTACATTACATAAATATTCCCTATAGTGTGTAGTGTTATACACTAGAAAGAAAATCAGTTCTCAATAAGGCCTAGGGAGATGCTCATTTCCAGCATCAATCCGCTTAAGAAGCAAATGAAACCCACATTTGGGGGGGGACAGTTAAAGTTCATACATAGCATTTGCCAGTCTGTCTCCAGCATGATTCCAGCACAGCTCTGTTGCCACAGTATGTGCTGGATTGAGTGCAGCAGATTGTGAGTCTATAGGTCAGAGTATGTGCTTGAAGCATCAATAGCTACACCTGTCATTTTAGTTTTTCTGAGAAGAATATGTTATTGTAAACACTGAAACATGCTTTAGCCACAATCTGACTTTGAGGCTGGGCACTGAATTTTGACAGTCAGTTAAAATATTACCATTCATGATGAGGTGGGGGGATGTTTTCTGTAATGCCTGATGGAGATACTGCCACTAAGGTGATGTTTATAAGCCTGTTTGTAGTTGGAGCTCGGCTTACTGACTTAAGTTCTTCTGTGAGACTCTAAACCAGTGTTTATAAAATGAAAAATGAAGAAAAAGGATTTGAGAAGGGAGGGAATTATTAAAGGAACTAATTGTTCAGACAAAATTACAGAAAATATTACTGGCTGCAATCTTATTAGTAGAGGTCATTTTCTCCTTTTGGCTTTCACAACTGTTAACTTCTCCTAGCTTATTTTCACAAACATTTTGCAGAAAGCTACTTAATCTATGAAACTGCCACCCGGTAGCTCACTTAAAACTACTCATGCTGAACTGATGATTCAATCATTACAGTGTTTGTTGAGGATGTAAGCACCTTTGGACAAAAGGTAATGTTGGTATTTTGAGTGACTCAGAAATTAACAAAGGTAAGTACTGCTGTGCACTGGGGGATAGCTGTGAAAAGGGCTTTTCCTGAATTTAATGCCAACTGGCCATCACACATTTGCATGCAAAGCTTCACATGTTTTACTTCACAGAATAAATGGCAGAATTGCCAGGCAGTTCCAGCCTTGCACTAGGAAGAATAAAAGTAAGCATGCAATATGAATTTTTTGTTTGTACAGTATAGGATGTGCTTCTGCATACCAGGATATGGGACACTTAGTGGGTGATAGTGTAACTTGCAAACAAATAAATATTAATAAATTACTTGTTAAACCTAAAAGACCTTGCTACATAAGTGCTTTCTTGCCTCAAATAGATTTGTGTACACACATGATATACCCATGATATACCCATGAACTATACAGAAAACACCAGAGGTAGAATACAGACCATTTCACTCCAGCATTACAGATGCAGTTATGAGGATTAGGAGACAGTCTTTATTAGACAACAGAAGCTGAAGGCTTTCTTGATGCACTGATACCAGGTACGATTCTAATGGGAAACAGGATCAAACACCAGCAGAATTATTAAACTCTGACACCAGTGTAGTTACAGTGTCTGTGGAGTAATTCTCATGGCTTACCCTGCCTGTCAGAGAGCTGCTGTGTCCCACTGCATTTCTCCATCCTCACCCATCTCCCGGAGGAGGGGTGATGATACCAAAACAGCCTCTTAGCTGGCAGCAGGCCATGTGTTCCCCTGCCTCTGCAGAACTGATGGCAGCAGCTTCCCAGTGGTGCCAGAGCAAACAGGGCTGCTGGCTCCCGAGGCAGCAGGGACCAGCAAGCAGCAGGGCTGGAACTGGATCTCTATCACCAGTCTGGGAAAAAGAACCAGGGGTCTCAGTCCCACAAGCTCTGCTTTGCCGTGGATCCTTTCTTTACCAGATGGTGAAATCCACAGGGACAGGCTTCAGCTTTCCACCAAAATTGGATAAGCTCAAAAGCAATGAACTTGTCAGAGGAAAAATAAATCCAGTGCACTCCTTTCAAAAAGCCCCTCCTTTCACTGACTTCCTGTCTGAAAACATTACTGATATCACATGCTGTGGTACTTAGACAATTTTGGAGGCACAGGACTGGCTGAGGATCAAAAATTGGACACATCCGTGCAGTTCTTGTGCTCTGCAGGAGTGGGTGCTGCCACACCTGCTGTTTTGCTGAATTATTCATCTCTCTGTGCTAGCAGGAAGGCAAAAGCCAACACCTCCTGAACTTAGGGAACAGAGACAATGAATGAAAAATAAATTTTATAGCTTTTATGCCGCCTGTTCTACCTTTCCTCAGGAAGTGTACAAAAGAATCAATTGTTTTGCAAATCAGTGCTTACACTTGCAGATGTGGAAAGAGGCCATCATTGTTGCAGAGCGGCACTTAGTGGTTCCTGGAAAGCATGAAGCCCTAACAATGTGCTCCAAAAAGCTCGCAGACTTAAGTATTAATACACACTTTGTCTCTACTGTTTCTTTGCTCAAAGTATAAACTGTATTTGATGGACCAGTCTTTTGTGGAACTGGCCTAAGATCTCCGTGCTAACAGAGCCCTTTGAACATTTTGTATTATTAATACATGAAATTCTACACCCATTCTCTTCAGAGCAAAGCCACTAGAAACTCAGCTTGTTTCAGATCTTCCAGTCATCTGCAGTATCCTTTTCTTTAAAATGTACCTCAGCATCTCTGAGCTGGAAACATGTTTTTTAAACTATCCCAAAATATCACCGTAGTGATTAAAAATACCTTCTCTTGAAGCATCACTGTTTCACAAACCCTTGGGCTGACTTTTCTCTGCATGTATAACAAGACAGCAGTAGCTATTGCTAAACCAATATACTTTATTCCTAAGTTTATTTAAATATAGTTCTCATTTCTAAGACTCTATTTCTTTTAGTATGTCCCAAAAGTCAGTATAGTGGTGTATCAGTGAAAATGTATCAAATGGCTTTGACATTGGAAAGACTCAGTTTTGATTATGTGCCAACTTGCAGACTCAACTTTAGCTTCACCTGACACAAACTATTATTAAGGTTAATAATTTTAAAAAAACATATATTTAGATGCAAGTTCTCAAGGATTTTGTCTCATTTTGCTGTCAAGTGGAAGAAATGGAGGCTAGATCCTACCCTGAAAATTACTGAAATGGCGAGGTATTTTAAGACACATTGGTCTCACATACTTCTTATGCTGTCTGGTCTGGCACTGGAAAACTTGCTTTCAAATCCTGTCCTAAATTTGAGTGATGGCAGGTCAGGTATGCTTCTTGATGAGGTGCAGAGTTTGCTCTGATTACCTCAGTAATTACTTTTTAATATTATTAAACTTTTTACATGAAGTAATTTCTCTCCTGATTGATCCACAAAGCTCAGGTCAAAGGCCATCTAATTATAAAAAGTTACAGATCCATCTTCTTCATTTGAAAATACCTCTTGGTCAAAAGCTGAAGCAAAGTTCATAATCACACTGCAACTCTCAGAGCATTCTGAATCACTTAAAAGCAAAATATAGATAAATAATTTATTTGCTGATAAAGCAGCAGAAAGAAATCCTTTGCTTACTGCAAAAACCAAAAGAAGTTCTGTTTTTTTGAGGCCTTGGTTATAAATTTAAGATATCACGAGCATTGAAATTATTTCAGTTATGCTTCAATAGTGGTTCATAAATCAAGATTGCATATTAAAGTATATATTCCAAACCTTAGCATAACATTTAATTAAGCAAATTACTACTTTGATCTCCATTTTTCTGAGATGGGTCCAAAGTCTGTTCTACCACTAGTGAAACCATCAGGGAGCTGAACCAATAGTTTCCTTCCTCAAACTGTGTAGGAAATAGTTAGCAAAATACATTGGAAATAAAAATTGTGGACAAACTGAGGTTAAATGATTTATGGATAATGTTTACCTTTTATCTTGCAATGTTGGTTAGCTAAAGAACTTGTTGCAGATCTGTTAGAGGCTACTAGTCAGGCAGAAATACACAGGCTGCCATCAGCCCAGTTTGGAAACCATGAATTCAGTCGATGTTAACTGCTTCCCTATAACATATAAATGTTTATTCTTGATGTACATAAAAAATAGTATTTCTAAATGGATTATCAATAATGATGCACCAAAATGTAGCTGTGCGTAGCAACTGGGCCCAATTGACAACAGTGTTAGCATAAGTGCATGAACTTCAGTGAACCCTGTCAGATAAGGGGTTATCTCAGCTGCAAGACAGAGGAGTGACTTTGGCATAACAAGCTGTTAACCACTGTTAAAGTCAGATGAGCCAGTGAATCGAAATGGATATTCATATAATCATAGAATGCTTTGTGTTGGAAGGTACCTTAAAGATGTCCTGCCATCTGCAAGCACACCTCCCACTAGACCAGGCTGCTCAAAGCCCCATCCAGCCGTGTCTTGAACACTTCCAGGGCTGGGGCATCCACAGCTTTTCTGGGCAATCTGTTCCAGTGTTTCACAACCCCCACAATAAAGAATTTCTTCCTAATTTATAAACCTGCTCTCTTTCAATATAAAGCCATTACCTTTGTCCTATTACAGGCTCTTGTAAAAAGTCTCTTTGCAGCTCTCTTGTAAACCCCCTTTAGGTACTGGAAGGCGCTCTAAGGTCTCCAACGAGCCTTCTTTTCTTCAGACTGAACCACCCCAGCTCTCTCATACTGTCCTCAGAGAAGAGGTGCTCCCACCCTCTGGCCATGGCCCACCTCTGGACCCCCTCCAACAGTTCCACAGGTCCCCAGAGCTGGACACAGAGCTCCAGGTGGGATGGTATGAAAGCAGAGTGGAGGAGGAGAGTCCTTCCCCTTGCCCTGCTGGCCACACCCCAGGATGTGGCTGGCTTTCTGGGTTGCAAGTGCACACTGACGGGTCATGTCAAGCTTCTCAACAACCAACACCCTCAAGTCCTTCTCCCCAGGGCTGTTCTCAGTTCTCTTCCTACCTTAGAACTGGGGATATCCCTTGAAGACAGACCTCTGCTAACCCCCCAGCTTTTGGACACTGTTGTCTCCCTCCGTGGAACAAGAAAATGGCATCAGTTGTAAAAAAAATGCATATATCCGTGATTAGAAGTATTTTGGTATCCAGCCTGAACAGTGATTTGGTCGTAAACTGCTACACTAAGTGGGTAAGTCTCCCAGTCTGCTGTTTACTTCATGTGTATTTAACCAAGCCCCAAAAATATTATCTCTAGGTTTTCAGTGATCTAGTTCAGTAACTGAAATTAATATGGAAATTGACAGGTAAGACATATGAAAACAAAATTAATACATTTTAAGAGAAATATATTGTAAGAGAAAACCTAAATAGAAATTTTTTAAACCAGTTTGTGACTGGGCAATGATAATGTATGATGTGAAGTACAAAGATTTGTAAGAAATCACTTTCTTTTCACTAACATTACCACACTAATATATTTAACATAGACATTTACATGCTTTGCATTTTAAGTGCCTCTGAAATTCAAGCACCAAGCCTGCACATTTCAGCAGCACCATCAGATGTAATGAGTTATGGTACTATCGGCATGTTGATAAGCTATAGCCCAAAGAAGAACAAGAAGGAAGTATAAAAAATATGGCCAGAGGATGGGATAAAATTATCAGCGAGTGTGTTTTCCTGTTTGGTTTTAATCTACATTTAATTAAATTCTTATCTTCTGTGTACTTATGGTCGCA
Source organism: Chaetops frenatus (assembly GCA_013400775.1). Taxonomy (NCBI): domain Eukaryota; kingdom Metazoa; phylum Chordata; class Aves; order Passeriformes; family Picathartidae; genus Chaetops; species Chaetops frenatus. The sequence goes on along the minus strand of VZTR01008357.1, from coordinate 123,057 downwards.
TTTGAATGGCGAGACTGCATTCATTATGAATGGTAAAACTTAACTCGGAGAACATTTCATGTGGCTTCTTTAAAAAAAAGGAAAAAGAAAAATACCGTCTTTATTCTTTACACTTAGGTCTTTTTAAAGAAGGGTTAAGTTACTTTAGGCTCAAATGTTGTTCTGCACTTAACCTTTAGGTTAACTGATTTCTAAACTTGCTCTCTATTTATTTTTTTTTTTTAATATACCATTTGGAAATTTTAATATCAAAATTTTGGTTGAATATAGTCAGGAATGGGGGAGCAATGAAATACACTAAAGTGTTTCCTTCATTCTTAAAACCAGAAAATGCAAAGAGAAAATTTCCACAACTAACAACAAATATGTGTGTAGGGCTGCATTCAGGATTACTTATACCCATCAATTTCTCTGAAATTAAAAAGACATTAAAAGAAATATTAACAATGACTTCTGAGAATCTTAGTTTGTATTATGGTTTTTTTCTGTTTTCCAGACCACTGGGCTGACCATGCAGTCCTCCTTGAGCAAAATCCAGCTTTAGTCCTGAGTAAATGAGAATGGCAGAACTGAGTACTTTGTTTTACTTATTAGTTTCAAAGGTATTTTGGGATGCAGAGAGAAACGATACTACTAGCACAGAAATAATATCTAGGCTAAATTATTAAAAGATATAACAAAGTGAAACAAAATGGAGAACATTCTGCATGTCCTTATCAGTCACTACAGCAACTACTACACCATATATATATTAAAACATTCCATTTATCTATCATTTTCAAGGAGATGCTATCTGGCAATGCAAAATCATATGACACTGTGTCAGAAATATCCCTGTGACTTTTATATTGCATACATTTATTTTCTTTCTTTGAAGGGCCTATCCCTATGACACTTTAAAGACATCCAGGAGGTACAATGCATTCTTGCAAACCCAAGCCCTACCAAAATGAAACCTGCTCCAATTAAACATATTCCTTCAGTACTGAATACTCATTTTCCTGAGCTAACCTCCACAAAAGCCCTTGAAAACCGATCAGCTTTGAAGTGTGGGTTGATAATTAACAAATATCGGGAGCTACCGCAGGTAGAACATTTCAGGGTCAAAAGTTCTACTAGGAAAATGAAAACATTGGCACCAGCAAGTAATTGTTTTCTTGCTCATTTGGTTATTGATTTTCAACTCCCTCTTCTCCCAGAAGTTTGGATTTTACATTTCTTTCCTTCATCCTTACTCCATTCTTCAAGTATTATACTTCTACTAGATAGATAAAGGAAAGGGGGAAAGGCAGAAAAAAAAAAGGAAAAGCATGGGAGAAATTTTAAAATTATAACCTGTATAGATTTTGTTCATGTTTTTTTTAGAGCCCACTGGATCTAAGTTGTGCTATTAAGGGTGAGTTTACTTGATAAAAGGGCAGCCGAGGTCTAAGTCAGCTGACAGCTCTGTAGCTTTACACTGCAGTTTCTCATACAACATATTGCCATGCTGTGATTGTTCAGGTTTAGAAGCAGAAGTAACTCTAGCAAAGTCCTCATCCAAGAGAAAATGTTGCAATCATTTCGCTAGATAATTACAATAAAGCAAAATTAAAAGCTCCCTCACTCCAGCACCTACCATTAAGCTTTAATAAAGATTCTGAGGTTGATAACTGAGCCATGTATCTTCTGTCATCATTGCTGGGAGAAATTCTATTGTCATTTTTTTCACCGGTATCCAACCATATATTGATGTTACCAGAATTCGTCTTTCTTAAGTGTTTGCCAGCTAATTCACAACTAAGCCACAATTTAAGCTGAAGTAAATCACTTCACTGCATCTGTCGGATCAGTTTGGAGAGACAACACAGTCCTGGCTTAATCCTTTAAACACTGAGATGTGTAACTATGGCACTGAAAGAAGGGAAGGTGGCTGTCCCACATTTCCTCTTCTTACTCAGATCTGAGGTAAACTGAATCACACTCTCAAACATCTGTCTCTGCAACAGGATTATCAGAGTCGGGCTGACACTGATCCCAATTTAAGTGCCTCAGATACATGCCTAAATTTAGGGGGAATCTGGACCGTAGAGCATGCTACAGTTGCCATTCAGAAGAGATCACAGAACACTTTTTCCCACCGTCTGTTTAGATGGCACTGTGTCCTTCTGCAGGGGAGAGGTGAAATAGTTTGGGAGACACAGCAAAAGAAGTACAGGAAAAAAATACCCTTTCTTAGAAGAATCAGTCAATCATTACTCTTGGATTTGGGAACCATATTTATGTGGTCACTATCCTATGCATTTCATGTAATTTCCAAGAAGCTCTTGTGGTATGGTGTGAGAGCTCTGGGAAGATTTGCTGCCAAAACCTGCTAAAAACATCATTTGCAATACCGCCTGTAAATCTATTTTATTGGTATTAGCTGTGTTAGGATAAAAATACCAACTGGTCTTGGAAAAAAAAAAAGGTATATATAGCCAGCTAATCAATTGCATAACTTTTCTAAAAATGTCTTCAGCATGATGACATTAGGCAACTGTGAACCTGTTAGCTTCCAGCTCTGCTGTCAGTGCTATGATATAATGAATGCCAGCATGGTGTTCCAGTCAGCTACTGCCACCTGCTCCGCTTTGGAAAAAGAAGTCTCTTTTTTTGGCAGCCATCAGATGTCATACCCAGTGCCCACTGGCAAGAACAATAACTTTTGGCCATGGTCTTCTTCACTTAAGAAAGTCTTAAAAAGAGGCCTAATGGAGAGGGAAGATAAAAGTGCTGCAGTGCAGGGGTAGAGGACCCCAAATGGGACAGGTGCAGTCGCAGCTCCTGGACATGAGGGTGCTCAGGGTGAAGGTTTATTGAGAGAATGATCCATTTCCCTTACTGTTCACAGAGAACTGTCACCCTGGCTCTAAGCGGGTCTCCAGTAAACTGCAGACTTACTCTAGGCAGGAAAGCAACTCACATTTTGCACCAGTTCAGTGCCTGGATGGGGGCCCCAACCTCTTTGTATCTCTCTGCATACACGTCTGTATGGGTGTAGGACAGCACTGTGTCCCTGGGCTCACCCAGATGAACTCACCACAGCAAACTGGGGCACACAGGAGGCTGCCTCTATCTCTGACACTGCTCTCTACTACAGGCACTGCACAAGGGCAGAGATGTGGCCCAGAGGCCAGAGAAAAAAGAATAACCTTATTTCCCTCTTCTACGCTTTGCTGACTAGACTTACCTGACTGGTGGGATTCATACTTTGTCTTAGCCCTAAGATGCAGAGTAACTGCACAGAATTTACTCAGCTGAGAGGGTTATCTGTTGATTAATGAAAGTCCAGTGTGATGGAATATTGTCCTAATCACATTGCACACTGACCAAATACTGCTATAAATGAAGGGGAAAGAGCATTTGCTTTCTTAATGGCTACAGCAACTGGGCTTTAGATTGGCAATTTTAGCAGTATTACACTAAACTAACACACACGCATCTACCATAAGCCTAATGCATTGATTTTAATAGGTAATGCCAGCATTAAATGCTGCTCTACATTGGAACAAGCCTGTTGTATTTATGTTTTTCTAATGTGCACAAGCATTTACATGAACTGCATTTTTACTTCACGGGAATTTTTGCTGGAGTAAGGGGCACAGATTTGCACATTGTACTTCGGAGTGTACATAATAAAGAAAAACAAAAAGAGAGAAATGATCCTATTCATACTGCTTGTGAACAAAAGCATGACTGTAATTCATGAAAAGTGAAGCAGTGAGTTATGACAAACCTACCCTAAAAAGACAAGTGATGATAAAGTATACAAACCCAGACACATACCACATTCCAAACTCTATGCCTGCAGTTTGTTTTGATGCAAGCCTTGACTTCTGAAGCCAAAAAAAATCCGACTTTCTGTTGTATTAAAGTAAAATAGAAACAACTATTGCTCCATTTATTTTATCTAGAGTTCAAATGATTGCAAAACCATGAAAGAAGTCGCTGCATAAAAAAACAACACTTCTTTTAGTATAGACTGCCATTAAGGCTGTTTTTTTTAATGTCAGATTTCTGTATTTCGTAGGCATTTGGGTGAGGGAGGAAATGTTCTTTGAATTATAAGGCTGAGACTTTTTCTCTGTTTATGACTCTCATAATAAAAATTTTTTTAAATACTCAAACAAGAAACAGTGCCACATGCTACTGAGACTTTTTGAAATCAGCCACTGACAGCATCCCACAATGGTCCTGGTCCTATTGCTTCTCACGTTTGCTGTCTTATTCAGCACTGTCACCATTTTAGCACATCTGATTATGCCTCTTTCTAATAGGAATCATCAACCTGGAATCAAGCTGACAAGGTTTTGTGAGGCTGTCTTTTTCATTGCTAAGGATTCATCTTGTTCACAGATCTTTATGTTTTTTAATTTAAAAAGCATTAACTAACACATCTGAATGGTTTATGTATATGCACTAAAGGATGTGAATTATTTCTGACAATTGTTAGCCTCCTGCTTAATATCTAGAACATAAATAAAAGTTGCCTTATTTAACTTTGAACTAATTTATCTGTAAAGGACAGATCCTCCTCTTCTCTCCAGTCTTGCTGAGTTAAATTTCTGTGTTGGAGCAAGGCGTGCTCAGGTGTCAAAAATGCCAACCTGCAATGAACCACAATGATGACTTAACTCTTCCACAGATACACACTGACATACGGATATTGGCAAGTTGTTCACATCACAAATTTTACTAAAAAAAAAAATGCTTTTCTTAAATAAAGATAATAATTAAAAAAACCTACGCCAATAGTACATGTGAAAGGTCTATAAATTTATTTGCTTCTATTCTCCTTTGGTGGCTGAGGCCAGGTCATCTCCTGCCAGGTCTCCAGGAATGCACAGTTCCTGGGCACAGAGCCACCGGCCTGTCAGTGTCCCCACACAGCATCGAGCACTGCAGTGCATCTGTCTCATCAGCTATTTGACCTGCTGCAACCTGGGCAGATTCAGCTTCTATGCTGTATATGGGCTTCTCCTATGCTGCTGGCTGAAGTGAAATGTCTCTCCCCTTGTATTCAAGGAGCTCAATAGCCTGAGCCCAGCCTAAATCACCTGGGTTTCACACTGAACACTGGGAGCAACTCCTCAGGCACACAGGACTTCCAGTAAGTAGGTTAAACCCTACCTGGAGGCAAATCTGAAAAAACTCCCACAGGTGTGGGACACAAAACAAAGCAAACTCCCACAGGAGAAGCAGGTGAATACCATCCTTCCCACACCTTGCCACGAGCAGAGGCTGAGCTGCAGTCTTCAGGATAAATACATGGCACTATTTACATTTCGGACTCTCTCCCCAAACAAACCTCATATCAAAACTACACCTAGCAGCGCAGAAATACTAAGAAGAAAACAGCAACAATTAAGTATGCAAACAGACACTAGTCATATTAGTGAGTACTGGAAAGCACTTGAGAGCCACGTGTGAAGGGTCTAACATCAGAGTGGGATCCCACATGAAGCTCCATAAGGCAGTTGCTCATTCCCTCCATTTTCTGCCAAGGCCCCTAATCTGCACCAACCACAGTTGCTTGTTCATGTATGATAACTTCTTATCTTTTACCATGCACAGTACCATAAATGTACCCATTCTGGACAACATACAGTGCTTGATATTTAGTTTGTCCCAAAGCACACGGCGCATTACACGGGATCATGACCTAGAATGTGCAATGAAAATTTCTCTTCTGCTGCAGCAAAGATGTTGGGCACCACAAGTAAATCCATAAAACTTGGTATTTTCAGTCGGCTGCTACAGGTTTGCTCCATCTGCTCTGTACCCACCATCAGACCTTCTGAGAGAACTGTCTGGGGAAGATCTTCCTTATGTACATGAGACTCAAATGTAGCAGAAATATGGAAATCATTGCACTCTGCTTCTGCTAAGCAAACCTGCACGAAAACCTTTTGGATCCTATGTGCCCATGGAAAGAGGGTTTGCAGGATCTACCCTACACACAGAATTAAGACTTCGAGTGAGAAATAAGTAGGTAAAACAAATTAACCCGAAAGGGCAAAAAATATCCTGCCTTAATACACATTTTCTAAAAGTCACAGTAAAGAACAGAGAGAGTGACTGAACTGTGACTGCCTCTGCTGTTACCAAGAAAGAAATGTAGGTCTTTAAATGTGGGGGCAGAAAAGGGAATTTTGAGAAGATGCATTATAATTTGGGTGTATTTTTGTCTCTGAGAATGGTAGTTTTGCAACAGTGGAGCGGCAAATTAATTGTTTTCATTTGTAGTTTAAAATAGAAGGTCACACAAGGTGTAGGATGCACTGATTTATTGTTCTATATAAAGTGTAAAATTATGTTATAATTTAATGTAGCCTTTGAATTATGATGTCATCATATGGATAATTTATTTATTACAGCAGATAAAGGGTTTATAAAAATGTTTTAATTTTATTCAAAAGCATATGAAATATATGTTTTATCTTAATAAGAAATAAAGAAAATTCATCCCATACCAACACAAAATGTTCTGATTCCTCTGAAGACATCATATCTCTGAATTTGACATTTTAAAAAGAAGAAAAGATTCTGAAATAGTTTGACAATGATAAATTCTCAAGGTGCAGTTTTCATGATGTCAGAGTCCCAACACCCAGCATTCAGCTACTCTGCAAATGTTTCATATTTAAATCCTTAATCAATATTACATAACATTTAATGGAATAAAAATTATGGGTTTTTTTTTCAAAACAAAAGGATAATAATACATAAAAGAGTGCAAATATAAATTGTATGGAAGATTTTTTGTAATCTTAGATAGATTTCTCCTGACAGAAAAAAATGCAATGGCATTAAATTAATGCCTAATCTAAAATCTTAAAGCATTTTCTAAATGATATAAAAATATGTGTAAGGTTACATACGTATCTGAGATTTAATATGCCAATAGAAACTCCATGAATTTGTTCTTGTATTTAATGTCTTCAGAGGCTATTGATGTAAAAATCTTAATGCTCACAGTTACTAGTGTAACATGCTCCATAAATTTTGTAGATACAACAAAACTATCTGTCTGTTAGCAAA
>VZTR01008357.1:65995-110995 GCA_013400775.1 Chaetops frenatus | reverse complement strand
GCATATCTGGAGCAGGGACTGCTTTTTAAAACTTCAGTTTATATGATGTCTAGTACAGCAGATTCTTTACAAGTAGTGCCTATGGACAATGAAACAGCATAAATAAATATATAAAAAGGAAAAGATTAAAATCAACATCTTCTTCAGGAAGAGAGTGAGATACAGAAAGAACTGAGACCCAGGCAAATGAAAAAATCTCAGTAATAACAAAATGGGTTGGACAAAGGTGATTTAAAAGTGTGAGAAATAAAACAGTGAACATATGAGTATTCACTGCTACCCTATGGATTACCCACAGGTGAAAGCAGCTCTTGAAATATTTTAGTGTTTTATGGAGACAGACTATCCAGCAGTGCCTTTTGTGTATCCATAACACACTGGCCCTGCCCCTTCTTGGACTGTCTGCAGGAGTTTCACTGCTGACTTTCTTCTATAACCTTTAGAGATATAGTATTAATATGACCTTTTAACTTCTAGGTGATTTGATTTCAACTGCTGGGCTAGTAGTATTTAACCGGTGAACCAATTAAACATCAGTCAATCTGAAAAAAAACATAACAAAAGGCTGAAAAAAATCCCACTATGTAAGTTCCTTTACAGTACACTGTAGTGTTGTTGTATCTAGTTTTCTCAATTTTTTTCTTTATAAGATAAAATGTTAATATGAAAAGAGTTTTTTTCATAATTATATGTATATGTATATATAATTTATAAAAATTTAGGAGACATAAAACCCCCCGGCGAAATTTAAGCAGGAATTAAGGTGCTTAATAATTTACATTAATTTTTTAAAAAATTACCCCTAAAACATAGGGAAATATATTTCATGTAACTAATATGTTTTCTGAAGTAAGAAAGACTAGAAGTATATGCAGATACTTATTTCTGTGAACATGCAACCACAGATAACTAAGTAAGCTTTTATGTATACACAGAGACAATATTTGCAATATTTGCATGCACATATACACATATATATGCATGTGTATATGCATATGCAGCTTTGCACATGCTCGCATGTTTTAAAAATTGAATTCCTGCTTTATTTATTATGCCACATAAGCATCTGCCAGCAGAATATTATGTAATATATGATTAAACCTTTTTAAGTGAGATTTACCCTGGTATTCTTAATTTTTCAAAGCAGATTTCCTCTAAAACCTCATTAGAAATTCTAGTTTAACTTTTGGATTCCTACAGTAAACAGAAGGATACACATATTCACCTGCTCTGTCTGATATTGTGGACTCTGTCTGTGACTATGCCTGGCTACATGATCTTTGATTTTTAAACCTCAGTCACATGTAAAAACAACTGGAGACACTGGGCCTTTGTCCTTGATGTCTAAGGAAGGTGTTTGCAATACAAAAAGGCCTTAAAGCATCAATGACATGAAATTGCAAGTTGTTTAAAAATTATTTTTGATTGATGTAAAGCACATTGGCTGTTTCTATTCATGTTGAAATATTTTTATTTGACCCATGAACAGTACAGAAAGGCAGCATCACTTTTTTCTTAGTCGTTTAACAGCTGGTGTTAAAAATGCTCTATTACTTCCTTGTCGCCTCAACTGTACTGTTGCTGGAGAAGACTGTAAAGGATTTTGCTTTTTTGAGGGAAATCCTAGGTAAAAAATGTTAAGAAACAGGTAGCTTGTAGTCTAGCAGTGATAGAAGGAAAAGCTAAATAATAATTTATAATTATGTCTGGATCCTTTAATTCCACTATTGGACTTATGTCCATTATTGTTATGAAATTAAACATTTCTAAATTCTAGTGATTTTTACTTCTACATATTACTGTTTCCCTGTAAATGGAGTAGGAAACACTTGGTGATACTAGTACTTCCTGGTATTGAAATGCAGCCTGCTTCCCATGATGAGAAAGAAAATCTTATCAAAGTGTTACAGATGTTCTTCAAATGATTTAATAAATACAAGAATATCTTCTAAGTAAATGAGGCAAATATGTCATTTGAATTCTCACAGCTTCCATAATTAAAAGCAAGACCACCAGCTGACTTCTTTTATTTTTTAAAAGCACAACTTGATCTGCACAAGGAATGCAACCTTCTTCAATAATGTTTTCCCTCACAAAGTTAAGAACCTACCTGTTGATCCCGAGGCAAATGCCAGTAGTGGTCCAATATTCATCAGAAACTTTAATTAATTCTGCTTCCCTTCAGGCACCTTACTTTCACCACAGTGGGGGAAGAAGGAAAAAAAACAAAACAAAACAACCCTACCCAACCTGTGGTCATTAATATCAGTATAAAACCAGGATGATGCTTAGACTGGAAGACCTGGAGTTCCACATACTTTCCTCATAATGTTTTTAAGTGGCATCCAATTAGTACATGGGGACTAGGATGTGTCTCAGTGTGCAGTCACTGCCAATTTACTTTATAATTTAAAGAATTAAACCTTCCCTCTAGCATCTCCCTTTTGCTCTTGTATAGCTTTATTGTTTTCAGAAAGCTATATACCTATGAAATTAATGAAGTCATACTTGATCCAGTGGAATTAGAACACACGTCAAATGATTCAGTCATAGGTAAACAGGAAGGAATCAAAGGAAAAATTACTTCTTAAATTGTCAGAATATATTTACCAAATATTCTAAATGTAAAAACTAAGCCAAACAAAACAAAACAAAACAACCAAACAAACAAAAAAAAATCACACAAACAAGAAAAAGAAAACAGAAAAAAGACTTATTCTAAGGGTTATGTACAATGCAACATTTTCTGAGAAATGGATCAATCCCCTTCTGTGCTTCTGTTACTTTGCATGATCTTGCCCAAATTGTGTTGGGTCAGATTTTCAAGACCCTCTAGTGATGGGCTGAATTTTCATATGCATGAGGGTTCTCAGCTTTTGTGGCCATTGCTAATAACTGGGCTGCTAGAAACCCTTGAGGTTTCTGTTAGGATCATACTTAACTGTACAGTGTTAGAACACCTTTATATTTCTCATCTTGCAATACTTCAAGTGTAAAATAAGGCAGTATACCCCTCATTGCTCAGGGTTGCTGGGAAGACAGGTACACTGAGGTACACAGATGTTAGAGTAACCAAATTCACAGAAGGCAAAATACAGTGCAAACTAGATAGGATCCTTGATGCACCTTACTGCAGTTTAAAGCCTTGAAGCCAAGAATAAACTGTGACAATTACATTACACAACCTTCCATAAATCAGTAGTTTTTCCAGGAATGTAAATCAACGGAGCATTTGGCTGCAAAATTCTTCTTTCCAATCACAGAGGTGTCAATATAGAACTCTCATGGACAGAGAGCATTTGGGTTTAGTCCTCAATCTGTGTGACTGTTTCAAGCTCTGAGCACATTTTGTCTGCAATCCTTCCAGCCCTGGTCCTGTCTTACAGGGCTCATCATTTGCTAAATGCATTATTTCAGGACATAACCTTTCCAGTGAAGAAGAAGGCTTAGATGACAATTTACACTTGTACTGTTAGCCTCTGTGTGCACTGAGACTGTCAGTGCAGGCAACCGTGGAAGAGAAAAATGTGAATTAAGTAAAACATTTATAATTTTGATTCTGTGGTTATTTTTAAGAGGAGGTATGCACTTAGACAATAGAAGATCTACCTGCCATTGACATTTTGACCAAACAGTTTTAAAATTGAAGTCAAATACATGATATTTAGTAGAATTTTTGAAACTGGAACCTTTCCATTAAATTTCCTTGGATAGTGTGGCAAAAACTTAGCTAACACATTTGTGTCCAATGTGTCTGTGATGCAAAAGGATAGAACACGTGGGGGGCTGCTCTGGAAAAGCAGGCATTGCTGTCAGAAAAGTGGAGTAATTGATAAAGCTCTGTTCTGCAAATATGAGTTTCACTATTGGCTTTCAACTTTAATCCCAGGTTCCAATGTTATAAATATATGAAATGCATTTATTTTTTACATAATGCAAATTATTTAGGGAGAAATCAAGCTGAAGGTTGATTTCTGACTGTGTTCTCAGGCTCCTATTTTCAGACTAAAGTAGAAAGAATTACCTTCATGTTTTCCTCACCGTCCAAGGTTTCAGGGAAAACAAGCCCCATGCCTTGACTCCTCTCTGACACCTTAACATTATTCCTTTTTCACACTTACTGAAATAGGTCATAGCCGTGAAAAATCATTCATAAGTACTGCAGTTTACTTGGACAGTAATTTCCAGCCCAGAGCATCACTGAATGTTCAATTTTCTCCTTTTAAAAAAACAAGGCACAGGTGCTCCATTAAACATCGTAATCGGATTGCTCATCCCCACAACACAAGCAGGGCCAATGCCAAGGGATATTCTGAACTCCTGCAACTCTATCCTCTCAGGTAGCCATGAAGCCTTTAAAAATACATGCAAAAATAAAAGCAGAAGCAACAAATGATTCAAAGCCTTATATAAAATGAATCCAGTCAAATATCTAATAAAATGATTTATACTATTTTGTCCACACTGTAGCTACAATAAAGCTGCTGGTCAGGTCCAGCAGTGCTTTGATCAGAAGTTTCATTAGTTTCCTGTTGCAGCCATCACTTGCATAAATGAAAAAAGGACCAGGAGATGCAAAGTCCTCACCTCCTCTGCACCAAAACTGGGCCAGCTCTTAATTCCTTCCTGTATTTGCACTGGAACAACATTCAGGGTTTATGTTAATACATTTTACCTAATGCCTAAGGAAAGATAAATTATAATGGTCTGACAAGTACTACATTGTGCTTGATTGTTCAGACTTATATGACTTAACGCATGTCCCCAAAAGAAGACAGAGACAAGACAACAGCACAGGTCAGCTTGCTTTTCAGGCAGGATGGAAGCTAGAAAACCCAGGAGCCCCTTACTGCCACAATTATTTGTTCTGAACATGTCTCTTAGTTTTATTACTAATACAAAACACTATGGAACTGCAAATTCCTTTCCTGATAGTACATTTTAGTAATAGGCCTTCCATTAAAAAAAAAAAAAAGTGACCAGAAATGAGGTCACCAAAATTCACTAATTTCTGGAAAGTATGAAACACAAATATTCAAACAGGACCAAGAATTCCAACTGAAAATATTTAAGTTTTATTTCCTATTATGTTCAAAGAAAACACAACTTGCTCAGGGGAAAACCTTTCATTTTTCTTACACTGCAGTAGCTTATTGTTGACATAAAGTATTTTGCAGTAATAACTTTTGAACTGTCATCACAAAGGCTATAATATATATATTTTTAACATTCACAGCTCCCAGAAGTACTAGCTTACTAGTGGAGGTTTTTAAAAAATAACCTATGCATTTTTAAAATAACTTTGCTGTACCTTCACTCCAAAGATTGATCACTTTATTTCACTGAGAAGATTATTAGGGGCTTTTATACATGCTGACAGGCACAGTGAGCCTAAACTGCCACACTTTGTCTGAAAGTAGGCATCCATGGACCCCCTCTTGCTGCTGCACACATACATGCTATAACCTCCAGGCTACCTATGCAAAACAAATGCCAAGACATTCACTACTCATTTCAGCTCGAATTTACACTGAATTAACTTCTGTGCTTACTAAAGTTTGGAATATGGATGCTGTGGGTGCATGTTTTCTGGACATAAGCAGTAGCTGGGTAATGAGGAAGCCTCTCAGAAAAGGCACGACCTGCACCAGACACGTGCAGTTGTGTGATTTCATGTTTCAGTGGCCTGCCTTGGAGACAAGGCATTCCCAAACCAGCAGTGCTTGACTGCCTGGATGCCCACTTCCACCTAAGAAGCACTGTGGGCTTCTTAGTAGAGTTTTAGTCTTGATCTAACGTCACTTTTGGAAATGTGTTTTAAAATAGAAAGATACAGCTGTCACATAAATCTGCTAAGTTCATGAACATATGAAAAAAAGGTTCTTCAAAGCTAGGCTGGTGGGGTGCATGATGTAAGTCAGGGTTGTGAAAGCCTGTCTTGATTTAATGATGCCTTTCATGCTGTGTATGTGATAAGGTTCATTCAATGTGTACCTTTGCATAAAAGCCAAAAAGTTAGGAACTGAAACACATGAAGAGAACACTTATATAATAATCCTACCCCTGTATGTATAAGCATTATGATGGCATCTTTCTCTACAAGAATATACACTGTTTCTGAAACCTGGAAATATCCTACAGATTTTTCATATGCTCTAGCAAAGTGCATTTTTAAAAAGCACTCATTAAATGAGCCACCAGTTCACATGTCTCATTCATTACAAGCATTATGATGTGTGCTTTGTGCTTTTAATTTACTTCAGTTTCACTAAGATTCATGGATATTGCGAAGCTCAGCACAACCCTGAACATACTAAACAACAGGATACTGACAGAGCTGCCTCTGTACTTTAAAGACAGTAATAGAAATTAAATAGTATTTTAAAACATGTTTTTGAGATTTGTATGTTACTGTATTCTCTGCAGTTCTACATGCCCACAGGGGTGCCACACTACCTGTACTCGTGACTTTGGCTTATGATTACAGCTTTTACTCAGCTGAAAAATGTTAAAATTCTCTTAGCATTGTTCTTTAATGGAAACATTAAAATGAAATATGGCAGGTTTTTTTTGAAAACTCCAGTATCCTCCTAAAATGACTAACCTAAATCACAGGGAGATGCTTGCAAGCCACACTCTTGCTCAAAATGGGCTGCTGATCCGAGCACTTGTCTAATACTTACTGTCTGCAATTCTAGGAGGAACAGTCGAGCTCTCCTCTTATTCCAGATCTTCTCCCAACAACAGTTGTAAACACTCATTTGCCAATCAAGAAATCACAGCAAGTTTATGCTACACTGGGCCTTAAATACCTGATTAATTCTAGAAATTACCAAAATAAATACAGGCTAAGTCTTTGCTCATTGAATAAGGATAAAGTAACTTCAAAATCCACAGCCACTGGTTGCCATGCAACCTGCTATAGTATTATGGCAGAAATAAGCTGTGCTTGAATTTTCAGTGCCCTCTTGCTCAGCCTTCTTGATGTTGTGATACTCTAATGCTTCTCAGCTAACTTCCATTAAGTAGTTTTTTGTGGGGTAGTATTCCAAGGTTAAAATGATTAAATAACTTTTATGGTTGATCAAATATAAGCCCTTATTATACACAGTAGGCAAAACCATACATTTTAATTACTTTGTTATCAAAGATCTTGGTATTTACATTTCATTTTTCAGTTATAATTCTGAATTTAGTTTGACCTTCATAAAAAAGAGAAGACCCGAGATTCTTGCTGTCTTAAACAATTCTTCCCATAAACAATAAAAACCATTAAGACATGGTAACAACAGAAACAATGCAATGAGATCTACACAGCCTATTAGAAATTTTTTATACTGAGATATTTTGTTTTATTTAAGCATCACCTTTTAATTTTTCAGTTTAATTTTTAACTACTTTAATTTTTTGTCACTCGATAATACAGTTGCTGTCTAGGGGTGATGTTTCAATATTTGATAATATTGACATTACATTAATTCAAAGTTCATTTAGAGCTATCAATAGCATTTTTCCTTTATAAGAAGTATATTCCAGTATAAATACTGAAATAAAAACATTAGTTTCAGGTACCCTACAGAAATTTGCTACTAATTGGTAATAAAGTAATTGTCTACAATTAAATTGCACTAATATTTATAGAGACATATGCTTAAAAATTCATGATTAGGCAAAGTTTGTATTTTGCATTTTTGGTTTCTGAAATTATTTGAAGAAGACAGATTTCACAGACAAAGATCAACTTAATAAGGTCTTGTCTTATATATCCATTTATTACAGAAATCTAATGCAATTCAAAATCTATTAACCTCTACAACTTCTGCAAAAACAGATTTATTAGATGAGGACAGAAATATTTTATGCATAATTTACACTGTAAATATATCAAAATAAAAATACTATCTTTCATTTGCTAAAAAAGCAAAAATAAAAGAAAAATAAGTTCTAACATATTTATGTGGAAAGATGTTTAGATCACCCTTTGTAAGAAAATGTTTTATTTTGCCAAATTTAGAGTCATTATTTTTCATGTGTCTGCTTAGATTACACAGAAACGTTAAAGAAAAACATAAAGATAAGTTTAAAAAACCTGTATTTTAATTCTTAGAACATTTTTTTACTACTTTGTCTTTCCAGAGGTTTACACAGCTTTTCTCTCAATGTACCGTGATTTTTAAATGTATACAACCAAAAAATATACTTATGCTTGTGGTGGGTGGTTACAGACATATTTTCAAAAATTATTTGCTTTTCATAGTGTACTAGGTCATAACAAATAAGGAAAAAAATACTACATAGAAAGCATGAAATTAACAACAAGCAGTAGATTCAAATAACCTTGCAGTCAAAGCTTTGTAACCTAATTCCAATAATGGCTCAAAGATACATGGCATAATAACATTTTCTCTCCTTCAGATTGTAATAATGTTCACACGCAAACGCATGGCCAGACTCATCGTTATAAAAATGATTGCTTAACACATTCCTTCTCGGGCTTTGTAGTCTCATGTCTGCATAACGTGCCCCTTTTAGCATCTTACCGTGCGACACTTAAAGTTAGCTCTGAACAGCATCACTGTTTTCTCATTTATTTTGTTACTTTAGGGAAAAAGCTCCAAACATCCCCCCTCCTCCCCGGCCCCCCAATTTAAGGAGTGACTCTCAACTACGGCCATTGCCTTCTCATTCCCGCTAAAGAGAGGGGAATGAGCTTATCTGTTGGGAAACGCAATCTCTTGTACCTCCTTCTGTAAAGGGTACGAGGAGCAGGCAGCAGGTAAGTGACACATCGCCCTGTGTTCCAGGAACAGATGGGGGCACTATCCAATGCGCTCGACAGCATCACCGCAGCACAGCATCCCAGCTCCGGCGGCGGCGGCGGGGAGCGCGGCACGGCGGCAGTGCCCAGCGCTATTTGAGCTAGTAATAATTAGCAATGCTAAACTGCAATGACTCCATCCTCGCTGTCAGGTGTTTAGATAATGCCACCAAGTGTGGAGCCTGGCGCCCACAGTCGTTTTGTAAGCTCTATCTACCGGTTTAGGAATGCATTTCAGTTTCCTAGCATGTATACGGTCGACCTGCTGGTGAAATTATATTGTGTAAAGTGAAATACTGTACTATGCAGGAGAAGATAGAAAGCAGAAAAGAACTTAAAGGAAAACTTTAAAGGATCTGTCATCAAAACTTTAAATAGGCCTTTCTCCAGCTGTAGCTAAATTATTGTACTTCTTGATACTGTTTGCTCCTCATAGCAATTGAAAGCATATGTAATTTAACAGCAGGCCTCAATCCTTTAATAAGCTGTCTTTAAAATACCTTACATGGATTACCTATCTGTAAATCTGCTTCCCATGCAGAATGTGACAGCATTATGGAAATTGTGAGTTCAGTAAAGATGGCATATACCAAAGAGAACCACATCTGCACACTGTAAGATTATACCAAACATTGGAAGTAATCTTTAGTCATTTATAATACTGCAGAATGAATAATTAAGATTAAGGGCTCTATTCTGCCCTTACTTATGTCCTACGTATCTCATAATTTTTTTCCCCCTGTAAATTAAACAGAAAAGTAGCACTGCAACGCTTTCTTGTTCAAATTATGCAAAGTTGGTATTCATCTTTCTGCAATTTGGTGCACATCTAAGGAAGTTTGGCAAAAAAGGAACGATCACATATGGAACAGAATCCATACTAAAAAGGGATATCCCATGTTTGCCAAAAGGAGCAACTTGCAAGTAGCACATATTTCCTTATCACTTAAAAAAAATATTAAAGAAACAAAAACCAAAGAAGACTTTCCCAGAGCAGAAACACAGTTCAAAGAGAGTCTGTGCTCCGAGTCACTCTGCTGAATACGCAGCCTGCCTAGACAAAAGGGAACACAAATGTCTGAAAGCAGCTCACAGCAGAGGGGGAATTGGTAAGTTTTGGCAAGGAAAGGGCAGCACTAATGTTCCCTGACACTTGGACTTCTAAGCAGGACCTCTTTCTGCACTTAAAAATACGTAATTTTTTCTGCCATTTACTGGTAGGAGAAGCAGCAGCAGGGGAGTTTTCTCCAAACTCGTGCTGGTGGGCAGGAAGAGGAGGAAAGAGAGGCACTAATAGTAACCAAGGTCTTTTGGGGCAAGACCTGTGCACCACCAGCCAGCTATGTTTTCCTGGCCCATCCTCAGCTCCAGCAGTCTGCAGACTCTGAACATGTGTTTTATTCCACAATATACAAGTTCTTTACAATACCCTTTCAGCTGGGTACCATGATATGGGGTCTGCAAGTACCACAGCAAACTAGACCAGAACCCAGCCCTAGACCTTACCTTACAGCCTTACAAATTCCTTTATTATTTGCAGAAGATGAATTAAATGAAATTACTATCTTACTGATAGGCATTCATTATATTCCATCACAGAAATTATGAACCTGTTAGTGCCAGAATAACGGAGCCCACAACAAACCTTGGCCTTTTCTTTGCTCTGACAATTCATGAAAGCCAAACAAAGGCAATTTTTTGGGAATAATTTTACTAATGCCTAAGATTCACACACATGGTTAATGTCTGCTACTTTGGAAACAGTGGCATTTCTAGGACTTGGCATTTGAGGCAGCAGATGGGTGGAAATAAATTTGCCTCTGGGGTTAGGGCGCTACACCAGTCTTCTTTGCCCACTGCAGAACTATTTGTTCATTCCCTCTTAGTGTAGAGCAATAAAGATGCTGTCATTTAGAGCATCTGAATCTGAGTTTTAGCACCCATTTTATTCTCAGCATTAGTGCTGTGTATAAATGTTGGTCATACTAATACCAAAATACATTGCAAGCATGTGCAGCACATGCAGGCCCTGGAGAGCCTCCAGTGTTAAGTGATATCTCAGCTGCTGTGGCAGCTTTCTCACATAAGGAGGACACTTTCCTCCCCCCATGTGAGAGCCCAGAGAACACACACGTCTTTAAATGCAGAATTAGCTAAGCAACTAACACATCATACGGCAAAATAAACAATATTCCCAAGCTTGTTAAAAGCTAAATATGGCACTTTAGAGAACAATGCACAGTCAAATGAATTTCAAGACTACATTACCACTAAGACATTCTTAATCCTCTGGTCAGAAGTAATTTTAAAATGGTACAGAAAGTGAGGAGGTGATTACTAAAGGAGTGCAAACATATTCCAGCTCTAAAACAGACATAGATAAACTGACATATGCACAGACATCTCAGATGGCGACTCAGCACAAAAAACCACTGGGAGAAAAAATCCCTTTGCATTTCTATATATATTTGGAACCGTTAGTTCCTCACTGCTGCAGTAGTATTCATTTCCCAAACTTCTGAAATCCTCTTTATCAGTGAGATTCTCATACACTCTTAAGAGAAAGTAATGGTAACCTATCACTTTTAAGACTACAGCTTTTGAAAAACCAGACTGTCAGAATACTGCAGGATGTACAATGAAAGGCAAACGAAAGGCAAAGAGACTGGCTAGATTTTTTAATATGTTTCCAGCATCCACGATTCTATGATTAATTTGTTCTCTCTCATCCTCTTTTCAAATTGGAAGGAAAGCCTTTACCATTTCTGAGTTTAGCATTACCTCCTGCTCAATTTAGGGATTTTATTGCCACAGAAAGCAGATTGATAATTATTATTATTATGAGCATTTGTAAGGCAACAACTACTGCTATATTAGGCTTACATTAAAAGGAAAATTGTTCTCAAGTACCAAGAGCAAATGTCCAGTAATCTGTATATAACCTCACTTTTAAAAATTGAAGAAAGAGGTTTTCTTTCCCAATAGACAAACAAAGTGCTGGAGAACCCAGACAAAAAACTCCACCAGAGTAAAAGCACATCTTAAGCAGTTCCTGAAGGGAGTCATGAATCAGAAGAGCTGAACATTCACAAAACTGTCTAAATATACACAGTTCATTTGGCAACAGTACTTCCTGCTTAAATTGCCGTGCTTTTCTGTTGCTTCTGCATCTGAAATCTTACAATCTGACCCCTAAAGAAATGAAAAGTTTTACAAATCTCTTGGATTGTCTTGCCATAACTGCCCAACAGTCTTTCTGGAAAAAGGAGGTTAGTGAGTCACTACTTCTAATAGGTGGTTTCTTGAGCAAGACCTAGGTTGTTAGTAGTTTGACAGATTTCTGGCAAATGCCCTTCATTTCAAAAGATATTTACCATCTCCAGCACTAATAATTGTTCTCGCATCTCTCCATGCCATGTTTTAACTAAAAAGAGAGAAAAAGGCAATTACAGCTCAGTACAGTCTTCTTTTCTCATTTGTTACTAAAACTAAAAAAAAAGTTTCTCAAGGAGGAAGGTAACGGCAGAAACAGGTAGATTGGAATGCACCAAGATAGCTCTTTTTATGCTGTTTTAAAATGAAAATTTCCAACTTCTTATTTCTCATTACCTTTACAGAAGCGCCATGTATTTGAACACCCAGGGTGAAGAGCTGCTGCTGACTCTTGGTATAACCCCCAGTAATTATTTTATGTTGGCTCCCAGATCACTTGTGTTGGGCACATTTTGGAGGAATGTCAGCTCAGTGCTCGAGAACCTGCGTGAAGGCTCCTTTCACCTGTGGCTTTGTGTGTAAAACCCAGAATTCTTCTGACACTAGTATTTTTTTAACTTGGTAATTTCTGTGAAAACAATCCACTGACCAAAGGGATTAACTTGGGAACCTTTGTCTCTCACCCTAAACTTAGCAGTCTTGTGAGATGCATTTTCTGGTAAAGAAAAGATATTAATAATAAATTAAGAATACCGTTCCTGATCTGCTAATATTTTATTTTGCAGCTGAACAAAAAACCACAGACTAGATTAGTGAGGGAGAGAGCCAGCCTTTAAATAATTTCAAAGGCTGTCTTTGTTTCATACAGATTTTTTTTACCACTTCCTTTCCTTTTCAAATGCATTTAGAAAACTATCTCTATTTTTTTAACCTTTAGAGCAACAGTTTATCCTTGAAGAAACAATAACAGATCTACTGGATCTAGAGGATCTACCGTTAGACCTGATGGGCTGTTTCAAGGAAGACTACAGCAAGAGAATAAAAGAAGGAATTCACATTAAATCCGAAATGGGATTCAGCTTTGAACTCTGCTTTATCTATCCCTATACTTCTCTTACTATTGCCTTTATGTCGGGAACATTTGTATTTTGATTTCCCACATCTTGTTCTAAAAGAACTTCAATGTCTTACATTGGGTGCAAGTGGGTCACTTTTCTAACACATTCTATTTGCCAGAGCATTGGAGTGATTTTTTCAAAAGGTATCCTGTCATCTCTGATATTGCAACTGATGTAAGCCCTGAGAGGTGCACACAGTAGTGTTTGTTTTATCAGTTAAGTATTTGACTTTATCTTCTAAATGCTATCTCTTCTGCTCCCTCAAATTCTGGAAGTGTGTAGCTGCAGAAGAGATCATCTGTTCTGTCAGAATCAACAGTACTCTAGTTCATCTAGATGCTAATTCACCTAGTCTTTCTCTCTTTAAAGACATCAAGTGATGTAGACTATATAACCTGTTCTAGAGCTTCACTTTCCTTTTCTTAAACTGATTTCAAGTAAAGACATTGAGGTTTTTTGAAAGTCAGAATGCTCATATGATGCAGTAAAGCTGGATCCATTCATTCCTCTAGCTAAAGGAACTATTTGTTTGACATTGCACTTCCAAAAATATAACTGCCTGCATTAGAATTCCTATTTCATAATTCTTTTTTTAAGTGCTGCTCTATTGAAATAATTTGTGACTATGATGATTTTGAGTAATTTATAATCACTTGCACCACTTTCCAGTTTTCTCTTAATATTCTCAGTTTTTTCTTCTCCTTTGGTAATAGGATACCAGAACTACCTTTGAAAGAAACTGCTGTAAGATGCAGAGGTTTTTGCAATCTTTTTTTTTTTTTCTATTCCTGTTCCATACTCCATGTCTATATTTTCCTGTCCAGAATTTTGAGGTTTGTTGTTTACTTTAAGTTCCAAGGGTGACAAAATAAATTTTCTTCTCCTCCCAACAGAAAAAAATTAATATCCTGCAGCAGCACAGTGGAAAGAAGCTGGATATATAAAAGAAGTAAAAAAATCCTCAAGAGTAAAAGAAAGGTTACATCTATTAACCATAGACAATAGAGGTAACATCATCATTTTATCTGTATGTCCAATGAACATTTAAAACCAGATATCAACTAATTACACATAGCAACAATTTATTTAGTAATAAGCCTATGTGCTGCCATGTGAATAAATGTGCAAATGCAAATAACACTATTCCCACCCTGAGGTTTTTAACAATCTTAAGTGACACGCACATAAGTTAATATAGATAGAACACCCTTAATATGGATAGAATTTTAAACTACATGTTTAAGGGCTTTGTTTTCTTTGCAGTTGAAGAAAGGATCAGTGCTGCAAAATGGGAAGTGCTTTGCCTCAGAGAAGAAATCAAGGCAATCTCACTGTTTTCTAACCTAGTCCTGGTCTATCCCATGTCCAACTTGGGTTTGCAAGTTCCAATATTCTCCTATATCCTCTTCCCTCTGTAGCTACTTCTGGAATGAATTTTCCCTTTCTAAAAAGACTCCAGCTATTTTTCATCTCTCTCTCAGTTTACTTATTCTCAGATTCCCTTTCTGTCTCTACAGCAGAATGTCTGATGAACTCCATACCTCTTTCTTGCCTTCTGACTTGGATAAAATGATATTGGGTTATAGAAATCTTAGACTAATTAAACAACAAACTCACCACTCTGCTCCATACCAAGGCTCAGTTTGTCTTGCTTCTCTGATGTCAAGCTCCCCAGTTCAAAACAGTTCTTAATCTCCCTTCAGATCTTACTAAAGACTGTGCCTACCCTTCTCATTTAACCTTTCAAAAGCACAGCCCTTCCTATCCATCCACACAGCAAAGATCCCCCTATTAATTGCAGAAACCTTACAATACTGGTATCTAGTCAGAATGCTGTTATCAAAATACTCCCTTTCCAGTGCCTTGGCCATGTGACCTCCATCTTTGCCTCTCTCTGCTTCCTTCCTTCTCTTGTATGAAACATAGTATTTGTCCTCACTTGGACAGAACAGTTTCTTCCCTTTTCACTCAGTACCTTGAGGTCTGCTCCATCTTCCCCTGCTACATGAGCCAAGTCTCCAACTTACACTTCCCATATTTTCAAAACCCTATCTGTGCTCTCTGCAGTGCAATTCAGGCTTCTGATACACCTTCCAACAGCACCCACACACCTTCTCTTTTTTCAAATCCAAATCTCCTTGCCCCTTCTCATATATCTATAAACCTGTTTGTTGCTGTGTGCTGAGACCAATGTATTGACTAAATACCTTCTCATTGCTTAAGCATGTTGTCTGTCTATATTTTGCTCCTCTGATCTTTTTTTTCCAGTTGTGTTCTCATTGCAACACATGACTGTTAAAGCAGCAGCAGAAACAGTTATGAAAAAAGATACAAGATTTTGAAAACATTTAAATTTAAAATATTTTCCCTGAAAATCTAAACACAATTGTATGGAAAAATACATTGAAAAATACAATCAATCTATAAACAATATCTACATTTAATCTGGGGATGAGGTGGCAAAATACTGAGCATTTAGTCCTGCTTTAAGGTGCAATCACAGTACAAATATAGAACTGTTACACAGACTTCCAGGATGGTATTACAGTGGTTAAGAAATATAGTAAAAAAATATTTAAACAATGGTTACACATTTTGGTGACCCAGCCTGCAAGTCACTAAATCTGTTAGCTAGACTAATTAATAGAAGCTATCATAAATTTACTATACTATTTTAAGTACCATAACTACTACCATAAAGACACACACCTCCTAAGAAAGTATGTGCCCATTTATACTTCCCACATGTAATGAAACATGGAATTTTCAATTATGGTGAGGGCCATCCCTTGAGTTGTAAAAGAATCAGCCCAAAACACTAGATCCAGACACAGAGAAATTTTTATCTGAATTTGAACTTTGCATTTAGTGTTCATCTCTGATCAATGGAAAAAAGGAAAATAGATTCATTTTTGTCCTGAATTCACACACTGTATAGTTTGAATAGCTGTAGTATGAATTCTCCCTTCAGAAGAAATATACTATAAAGATGCACATTGCTACTAACCTCTGCTGCAATCTTGTGGTAACAAAAGTATATTTTGTGTTTTGAGTTAGATTGGATTCCAGCTTTCCAAAAGTGGAAGGAAAAGGCAGCAGTCTACTTTTCTACTCCATTTTCAAGGTCTGATAAAAAAGTTGTACCAGGACTGTGACTAGGCTAAAATAAACATAGATAGCAAGGCATTGTTAGAAAAAAAATTAAACATGTCTTTTGTAAGTTTGTCAGGAAAATATCACTGTGATAAAAAGTCTCCTTCTTTTGGGGCAGAGGATCTTGGAGACAGGCACTGGAAGACTGCCTTTAGTGATTCAGGCTGGGGATCCTTGACAATGGACCGTGCCCCAGGATTAGCCAGGCGAGATGGGAGCTGCACGGGCAGTGGCTGCACAGAGCCGCTCTTTGGATGCATTTTTTGGTAAGATTTGGCCCAAATGTACAAATCTGATCTTTTGCAATCGAAATCTTTCCTTGTCTTGTGGAAGGGACATTGGGAACAGCCGTGCCACCTCTCCATGCATTTCAGCAGCAGATGCTGTGGCTGGCAGTGGCACCAGGGCATGGAGGTACCCTGCCCCTGCCCAGCCACCCAGGCACTTCAGCACCCATCTCACAGAAAGCCCACCAGTGCTCCCAGCTGCAACTGAGAACTGATTTGCTGTCATAAAGACTACATAAAACTCAAAAAATGTCTTTTTTTTTTTTTCCTGAGGTGTAGGCTATCATTTTGATATGTGCAAGAGATTCTAACGATAGAGGCAGTCTCTGTAGATTTATCAGGGCTTCTCATTAACCTTTTCAGCAACTCTTTCTCCTCAGCAAGGCTTCTTCAGGACATAGCTAAGAAAGGAAATACTGCCAGCACAACTATATGAAAGTTACCCTGTCAGAGATCCGTGTAGGATACTGGTGATCAACATTACAGCTTAAAAGACTTTCTTTCTCTGCAGGGAAATACAGCTGTGGTCCTTCAGGAGAAAAACGTTGCATAATTTCCACGTCTCTGCATGGATTTTTCTCAGCTGATGCATTGTCTGGATCTTTCTCATGCAGTACTTTCTGCTGTTTTTGAAACCTCCTACAGACACATTTTGATAAAGTTCAGAAGCCATAATCCAGAGAGAATACTGAACTGGGCCCACCATTAGCATTCTCCTATTAAAGAACAGGATCAAGTGCCTTGTTTAGTGGTTTTCCATACTGGAGCAACAAAGGTAATTGAACCTACCTAAATTATAAAAATACAAAATAAAACTACCACTACAAATAACTTTTCATAAATTTAGCTGCACATTGGGCAGATGAATTTTGACCTTGCTCATTTTGTACTTCTAAATTCTTGTATTTTTCGGATGTTTAGACAAAGAATTTTGATTAACTTTCAGTTAGAAAAAAGACCTCTGACATAATCCACTGCAAATTCAGAAAGATAACTTTATTGCCCAGTCTATGGGGCACTTACATTCCATGCCATTCTGTTTTTCCTATGCTGTTCTTGCAGTCACAATTGCAGCCCAATTTTTAGACTTAAGTGATAATGATACTTGTTTTCACATTTTCTGGTTTTGATATATTTATAGACAATTTTTAAGATGAAAAGGACTCTCAATCTCCTTAATTTAGAATGTGTGTATTTATCTTGTCATTAAAAACTTTATAAAAATCTATCTGGTAGTGCACCAACTAACTTGGTGTTAAGACTATAACGGTTCAAGATGCTGTGAAAATGGACAAGAGCACTTTATTTTACACAAAATTGTACTGGCCACAAAATTGTGCCTTGAAAAATGCATGTTAGGTTTTTAATCTGGCACTAATTCTGTAGAGACTCAAATTCTCTTTAAAGAGATGCTCAATTACTATTTGTATATATAAGTCCATATGTAGATTCATTCTATTTTGGTGCATTCATATGCTGAACTTATTTCCAAGTTTGAAATGTATACCCGATTCTCCTCTGCAAGGAGATTCAGGTGACTGGGAGTTTGGCTTGCACCCCTTTCTACTCCACCAGGCCATAAGCCAATATTACAGGCTGCATTTTTTACTTTTCTGAGTCATCCAGATAAAAGGAAAAAGCAGTAAAATTCCCTGCACCATGCACCACTTAGATAACAAACAGACAAATAAATATAAGCAAAACAACATCAATCTTTATGTATACATTAAAATGAAAATAGATTCTTTCATATCCCATGAGTTTGATTCCTTTTTCGTCTTTTTCACTTTCCTCTTTCCTGTCCTTACCCTGGTTTTTGCCCTCTAAAGGCAAGCTACCCCTCCTCTATACTCCTGCAGCCATCGATGCCATTCTTATTTCTAGTGAGAGGCTCTCACTCCCTCTCTGCCTCCCCAGTAAGGACAACACTGATGTCCTAAATGTTCCTGCTTACAGCTTCCCAACAGGGAAATGTTCACCTTCTCCATCTAACCCCAGCATGCCTCCTCCCTGCCCCGTACCAGTCTCTTCCCAACACCCAGCAGTCGCGGGGGGGACCGCCTCGTTCCCTCTACAGCCTTAACTGTCAAACGGCTTTATGGGGCTCCAGGTGAGTGAAAAAGCAGCAGAATTAAGGAGTCAGGAAAAGGGTGCAGACGGGGCTGAGCTGGGATGGGCGGCTTTGGCAGAGCTGGGGGCAGCTGGACACGGCCGTGGCCCTCCCGCCCGCCCGGCTCTGCCCACGCAGGGAGCCTGCTGCAGGAGAACACTGCCACGGGGTGCGCAAGGAAAACCGCAGGGATAAAAATGGATAGCTTCCAATTAAAATTACCATACTGTAATTTTGTTAGTTATCAGTGACAGACTAAAGTACATGGCAGCTTAACTGACAAGAAAATGTCCTTTTGGGCATAATACAGTGTACAGATCTTTGACTTTTTAGCATGCAGTGTCCAGATGGTACTTTTTTTGCTTCATGTTGTGATCAGGAGGCAGAAAGGCCATTTCGGAAACAGTGACAGTGAAAGCCAGGATAGATCAGAGGCACACGAGGCTGCCTGAATGTATGAGGATGTATCGTATCATTGCAGGTAATCCTCACATGAGGATACGTACACTATGAAGGATATTTTCTAAAGCTATTTGCTGGAGACACTATCAAGTGCACTTAGAGCAGTGGTTTGTGTGGCTGATTAGAAACCTACCCTGCTGTTGCTGAATGCCCGTTAAGACAAGGAACATTTTATTTACAAGATGTAAAGAAAAACGATTGCCGAATAATAAAACGTTCCACTACATTCCAGCATGCTATATTAACTTAGGAATGCTATTGTATATTAAAAAGTTATGCCCTCTTCATTTTTTCCCGCAGTCTTTACTTTAGAGATGTGCACAATGCGCTTCCCCCCACCCTACAGGAAAGATAATCTTTCTTCTTCAGCACAGCACAAATCCCGCGGCTAACTCCCCTTGTGAACCTGAGTGGTATTGACATGGGGGTGTAGAGTCAGGCAAAAAACCAGGCATCTTCTGATGAAACACATAAACTACACACATTCAAGAACAAAACAAAAATCTTCTAAAAGCCTGTGTGTAAGATAAGACTGCCTTGGGGGCAGCTCGAACTTGCGGTCTTGGCCATTTACTCAGGATTTTACAGAGCCATCTATTACAGTATTCAACAAAAAGAAGTACTTCCAAAAGCTTCCTTTTTTTTTTTTTTTTTTTTTCAGTTGGAAGTACAATAATTTCTAAGTCAAAATTTGGAAGTGTTCCCAGTTTTTGGCAGTAAAATGATAATACTGGGCATATCATTTTAAAGTGGAATCTCATGGAAGTTAATTCAGACGACAAGGTCACTTTTAGACATTTTTTTCCCTTATGTTTTGGACTGAAAATAATTCCCAAATCCTATTATTTGAAGCAGGGGTACTTACCATAGCAATCCCTGCCTCCCCTGATACACATGCTACCTCTGAGATAGAGTGCCTTAAAAAAAAAAACCCTCACAAGAATATATACCATGAGCCTCAGAATTTTTTACGCAAAGAAAAGAGAAAGTTGTACAGTAAGCAATCATATAGTATACCTTTGTACTGCTTGGTTTCAACTTGAACTTTTCACAAGTGTGAGTTTTCTTCCTTTGTAAAAACCCAAACAATTTAGGTGAAAAGGAGGAAAATTATGCTGGGCTCTTTTAACAGTTAAAATGGAGCATTTACCTCAGTAAAGTGAAACTGATACACTAAAATCAATTTTGCCCCAGCATTTCCTTGCTCTGTTTTGCACCTCAAGCTTAGGGTGTGATGGCCTGAACCTGTATGTGCTACTATATTATTATAATTAGAACACCAAACCAACCAACCAAACCCAGCAGTGCATTTGCAGAGAATGGGAAGTTTATGGAAAATCCTGATTAAATTACTGCTGTCAAAATAAAGAGGCAAGTAGGGCTCAGAGAGATCAAATTATCTCTAGGTAAGATTAAATCAAGTCACACAAAACTGGAGGATCCACGAGAAGTATCACAGGTATAACAAAATACATGTCACGAAAGTATCTCTGAAGAGAATTTATTTATATATATTTTTTTTTAAATTTGGAATAACTTGATTTGAAAGTGTGTATCTCCAATATTTGAGTAAAGCCTCAAAGGCCATTTATACCAAGTTTTCCTTAACACTCCTTCCTCTATTTCTCTCACATTTCCTCTCACACATAAATCCCATTCACATTCTATAAGCTGAATACTGATATACTATCAAAATGCAGCCTACGTTTATCTAGAACAAAGTATAAACATTTCCAGTGTGTGTACTTAAGATTCATTTGCTTGCCAAATGGCTTTGTCTCCTTCCTTGGTTATTGTCAGAAGGAAGCATTTTGATTCAAATGACTGAATTCCTCAAGCTCAGGTACTGCTGATAATAGGATTTATGACAAGCTAAAAAAAGCAAAAAGTGATCAGAGACCCTTTTTTAAATGCCATCACACTGCTGATTGAAGGTATGACTTAGAGGCCAGATGTAAGACTAAACACATGTGGGCATGTAGGAGATTGCCTGGACAGCTATGCTCCCGTACACATGCCAAACTCCTGCTGATTTAAAAGCAAATTGGAGAGCACAATTTGGAGAGAAATATTAAAGATTTAAGTTACACCAATCCTTCAAATAAGTGCACTTTTTTTTTTTTTTTTTTTCCCCAGTGGAGCGCTATTCCTTTTTTTCTCTAGCATAAATTCTGTTGAGTAACAAAGCAAAGCAAAACAAAGTAAGTGAGCAAGCAACCCTTTATTCTTCACATTGTTCCTAGCACTGTGCCTCTCACTAACTAGCTCGCACTTGCAGCCTCCGCTCTGTTTACTCTTGGCTGCTTTGTTTCTGTGGAAGCACTTCGATACATACCACACAGAACAAAAAGAGGAAAAGTAAATTCCAAACTGCAAGAATCCACCGTAGAGCATATCTAATAGCCATCTGCACACATGCTTAAAGAAAGCAGAAAAGCACACAACTGAAAGACACTTTCCTCGATCTTTCCCCCTCTCTGCTATGTGTCATTTACGCATATGAATCCAATGCATCTCAGAGATGATTATCTGGCAGTGTCCTACTAATCTGCTCATCAGTTACAGGACAGACAGGCACTTTTTAAGCATATCAGTTCCTCTGTGATTCTGAGTTACACTGAAGCCATGAGAGACAGAAGACAAATACACTAAGCCAATGCAATCCTAAAAGATGATAAAAGCTTTAAGCTATCCACGAGAGCCAGAGCCCAAACGAGTGAACTTTAAAACAGTCTATGTTAAAATAATGAAATGTTTCAATTAAGTATTTTCTTATTTTAATTTTTTTTCTGTATTTATACACAACATGAACACATTCAGTATGTTTAATGCAACAGTACAGATGGAAAGAATAACAACTGAAACTAATTCATTTTGATTTCTGCTTTACAAATAAGAGAAAGACTTGGTCTTCTCTGAAAGATTTATGAGGCTTCCCACCATAAAGGAGCCTGGATTACAGCTATGCTTACTTTATAAAATGAAATTCTGCCATTATAGGCAAGAGTTCATGGCTGTAATTATTTCAATGCACTTCCCAGTCAATGTGTCTTACACAGCTGAGCCAAACCCTCTCTTACATATGCAGGTCATTTCATAAGAAGTCTAAGAGCTTCAACAACTTTGTGTGACCTTGCATTGAATAACAGTGGAAAATTGATTTGGCTCTAGTAATAAAAGACCGTCTGCATTATCTGCATTCTAATTATAATTAATATAACCAGGATAACTGCTGTATTATTTACGATTAGAGCTATAGTGAGCACAGTGTAATAATAATCTGCTACATAATTTTTTATTGATCTGATGGCTTTATTGCAGAAAAAACAAAATGCTACACTGCTGTACTACTAAAATTGCCTTTCTAGACATGTCTGTTTAGAGGAAGAATGTTCATTTAACATTTCTTTTATCTCATCAAATTCCCATAGATTTTAATATCAGAGAGAGTACGATCCTTGCTTGCATGCTTGCTTTTCTTTTTTTTTTCTTTTGGAAAAGGAAGAAAAACTAGACTGATTAACATGTCCATATTTTCTATTGTTCATTTCCTGGGAATCATTCATTCCTTGCAATTCTTTCTTCCTAACAGAATTGGGCTGTACCCCAGCAATGTAGAGCTCTCCATTTCAACAGAAAACTTATCATTCTACATTTTAAAAAAGTAAAATTAGAAGGTTTAAAAAGAATTCAAACTTAAGGGAATTAATTTAATCTTTTCTGAAAATACTAAGCCATCACTTAGAAGGCTAAATCACTGTTCAATGATCTCACATTAGAATTTCTTTTCCAAAATTCTGGTGAAATGGAAATGAAGTTCTTAATTCGGCAAAAGCGGATATAAACTGGAGTTTTGTTTTCACAAAACCTAAATGTGGAGTGGGAAAGCTCAAGGCACCATTTGTAGGAATGTAGCAAAATATCTGAAAATGAACACATTTTGCAATTTCAATGTAAAACTCAGAAACTGGATGGGAAAAAAAAAGAAAATGTTTTCTAAAAGCAATTCCAAATTGCTCTAAATTCTTTGATGCCACAATAAAATTTCCTGTAAAGTTTGTTCTACTCATAATATATCACTACACTTATTTTCTGATTGTCACTCAATTCCAAGTAAAATAATGAATAATGTCCATAGATGAGCTTATTAGTAAACTTCAGAGTTAATATTTACAAGTATTAATCTTGAGACTTTAGTCTTAGTACTTGTTTCCTGCTGCATCAAGACAATATCAGAAATTAATTACAATGTAAGATAGAAAATATACTTATATATTTATAGGAAATTTATAGATATTCATGATTACATATTATGTTATTAATAATAAGTGTGCTGATGTTATCATCTATGAAAGAAAGATAAATTCGCACTTTCTTATTCTTTCCCTGCATGTTTTCATCTCCTCACTCTATGTTTTCACTTGTTTGCAACAGCTTCCACACTTCTTTTTAAAACTGACTGTATTTAAGCTCTGCAAATTCCTACCTAATTATGTTATCTTAATGTATTATTTTATTGTAACATTTAGAAATAAAAAACAATCAGACAAAATTCTTGCAGCTGCACAGGTATTTAGCTCTAATTTGTACTGCTCTCAAGAGTTATCAATTTAAATGCAGTGATTTGCCATTGAAACACTGGCTTGAAATAACTTGAAATAGCTCCCATTACTGAATTGCACAATCATCCCACCAGCACAAGGTTTAAACAGAACCTATTTTCCTCCCTAGGATCGTCTGTGACTTCTCTGTTTAGTTGTTCCTGCATTTTTTTTTGCTTTTCTAATTGTTCCATCTCTAGCAAGTTGGAAACTCTCAAGTCTCCTCCACAGCATGATGTGCAGAAACAGTATTTTCCTTTCCACCAGAGTGGTTCAAACAGCCTCATTTTGGAACAAGCACATCAAGGAGTGACCACCCAGGTGTTTTCAGGTGTGGATGTGTCTGTCATCCCTGGGTACAAACCATTTACGCATGAAAGAAAGACAAATTTCTCAACTCGTTATTACTTAAAAAAAATAAATTTGGGATTGAGATCTATGTAAATTGTTGTTCTATATGTCTGCATAAAGGCTGGAGATATGTCCTTCACCAAAATACTCTGAGTGCAACTGAAGGAAGGATATAGGTGGTCTACAGACTGGTTCAGTTTTCTGCTTAAGGATGTCCTGTGATGCTCTGCTTTACATCATTTTCCTTAGAAGACAAACAAGCATTTATACTTCTGTGAGAGGGACACAGATGTCCAGTATGGAGGCTCTTGGAAAATACTTTGTTCCCTGATCTTATGCCAGTCTCAGCTGTAAAACTATGACATGTACAAATGGAATGCTGAGGCTGCTTGAAGTCAGAATCACATCTAGAGACCTGACATAGTATGCCCTGTGAGCTAAATCCCAGTTCCACTGATGCCAAATTAGATTCCCCTTCACCAGGCTTTGGCTAGATCTGCTCAGAGATGTCCATTCAGGTTGAGCACTGATTTCAACCAATTTGGGTGGATACAAGAATGGATGGATCTTGATATCTGGAATGATTCTAGACAACCTGCTACAGTATCTACTTTTATTATAATCTACCTACACCAGCATTTTGGGAGATTGTATGAATACTTCATTCACTAAAAGCATTTGGGTTTTTCGTGGCTTGAAAGAAGCTTTGTAAAGAAGGAAAGAAGAGTATCTTATACCTATTTTTCTTCTATCCAAAACTGTCTTATGTCTGCAGGATGGAGAAACGCCAAAATTCCTTCTTTCAGCTGACTGCTGTGGGATTTGCTTTGAAATCTTCCTAAAGACATTTTTTTGTTATTATGTAATACCAGAAAATGAATTAGTGAACAACTCATTTTTATTATGTGTTGTCATGGCCTATTATAAATATATAAATAGATGCTGGACCTTCCATGACACATCAATTCTTTCTATGTGTAGTGGATCCATTTATAAAAAGTAGCAGTTGTGTAAACTTGTCCTGGTTTTGAAGGTCCAGCCAGTTTCTTTATATATCACTCATCACTGAGTATGGTGTTTCTGAGGACCAAATTTGGTTTTTCTCTAATGGCAGCTCTCAAAGGTATTCAATGCCCTGAGTAGGTTTCTACTGATACAGAACCACTTAGAATTTATTAAATTGTTCTGGGAAGAAAACATATGGGTAAAATCCAACTGACTCTTTCTTTTCTGACATACCATCAGGAAAGAGAAAGTAAACCTTTTTCCCCAGCAAAGTCTACAGATTTAATTCTGCATGCAGAGAATAAGCAGATTATTGAGACTATTGACCAGATAGGTATTGTTAAAGCTGTTCTTCTGAGCAGAGCTATATATTAATTCTGTAAGAGCCTCACAAACCATGTATTACCCTTAAATATGTCAAATGAAGAACAAATACATTATTTGGGTTGCAGTAGGCCCACTTAATTAAAGTTTCTCCACAGAATTTTCTTATATTTCTGCCCATTTCTTAAGCATTACCTCTGAGGTTATAGCTTTACAAGCATAAAGAAAATATTTGGGTTATGCTAAAAATACTTTGGAAATTTTGAAATTATAGTAGGAATTCAGTAAATTCAGGGTTAGCAACAGCAAAAAAATTCCTACCTCTATTCATAGCAAAGCTGCAGAGAGATTCAATTGATAACTCAAGTGAAACAGGTTAAACTCCTCACAGTTTAGCCCACAGTAAATAGTGATGATTTTGTTTGACTGCAGAGAAAGTGTTAGAATAGAAAGATGAAGACATAATGGGGAAAAAAAAATCATGTAAGAATATTCAGAAAGCATGTATGTTAATGCTACATTTTCAAACCTTTTATCTCAGAAAACCAAACGGGTTTATTTTATGGCTTTTTAGCCACAAGAATTTTGTTCTGAAAATGGGGGTACAAAGTTTGCTACAGTCTTATGAAATATGAGTCTCATTTCTCCCCATTATTTCAGCCCATGCAGTTGCTATTTTTCAGCCCATCCAAAAGAATGCCATTTTCAGGATATAACGGGGATGTAATCTACATCTTAAAACAGAGATAGATGGCAAATCCTTCAAAAGATGTTTGTTCTTAACAAAGTGTGAGAGTGCAGCACCACCCTACCAAGACCTCTCACCTCAGTTTTTACCTGGAATTTTTGTATTATTGGATGTTATTTCTCAGAATTTTCTCTTCCATTAAAAAAGATGCAGCTCTGTGTTTTTCTACACTAAATATAGAGGCTGCAAAAATAAATATTGCTGTGAGGTTCCTTATAAATGTAGCCTACAGAAAAAGTGTTTCTGGACAAACAGCAGCAGCAGCAGCAGCAGCAGCAGCAGCAGCAAGGTAAAAATACCTGTCTCCTTTGCCTCTTCTCTTAGTCCATGGCTGAACTTCGAAGTCTACTTTTGGACTATTTAAAATGCTAGTATGAATAATAACAGGGAATTACTTTTTTACACCAAACTACACAAGGAAATTAAATTTAAAAAAACCCTATGCTAATGCACTGTAAAGGTTGCAGTTACAAATCACAGATCTGTTCATGGATATTTCATGAGCAGAAAAAAGGCTAAATTTGTCAGATAAATTATTCATTGTGAATTATTTGCTCAGCTCTACACTTTGCATGTGCACTGTATTTATAAATTTAACAGGGATTCTGGTGGTGCCACAGAAAGCAGAACAGTGCAAATTCTGCATATTCTGATGCAATTTCCAATTTCTCTCACCATATATGTTCTGTGGGTGAAATTCAACCCTCCCACACAATAGCTCCTCACTGAGGCTTTCCACACCATTATGAAACCCACGCCCAGCTCTCCTCCCGAAAGCAGGCTGGATCACAGCCAGGGCTGCCTTCCCTCCCCTGGGGTGGGTGTGGGAGCCAAAGGCCAAAGAAGGGGCCAGTGGTGAGTCTGTAGAAAGGAGTGAGGCTAACCTTGGTTCTGCAGCTGGCCTGGGGAACGGGAAGGCAGCCTGAGAGGTGTGTGCAAGGCTGGCCTGGCTGGCTGCCCCTCTGCCCCACAGCCTACCCAAAAGGCGTGCAAACACCTCGCTTGGCAGCACAGCACTCCGCAACTACTGCTTGTTTAAGCTCATGCCAACCTTGGTATTCAGTAGATTTTACAAAGAAAGTCACTGTGTTAAGTCCTTTGGATTCTGATGGAGCAAAATGAGAGATGGTAAGATGGCAGAAGAAACCTGAAAACACTCACTGCACAGCACAGCATCTTCTCCAACAAATGACTCTGGAGAGAGGAGGAAAACCTCTCCAAACAAAAACATCAATATAAGCATCAAATATGAAAACAAGCAAACAAGCAAACAGTTTCAGTCACATACCAGGTCAAATCTCTTAAATATTTTAAGAGAAAACAAGTGGAAGAGTATCGGTTTGTCAGTGAAAATGAAAATAAGCTCTAACACATAATTGGACATGATTGGCAAGAGCAGAATTTTTCATGAAGGGCAGACAGTGCTTTTAGAGAGAGATAAACACTTTTTGCCTTAGCAGGGATGCAGAGCCAGAGGAGGGAGATGATTTGGCAGTATATTGACTGCATGCTTTTATCCTTTCGGCTGCTTAAGTTCTAGGAGAAGTAACTTGAACAGGACTACAGTTTAATACACTGAGGCTTACACAGAAGGTATTATTTTCTCTTTGACAGGGTCCAGTGCTATTTTTACGCTGTTTGATAGAGAGCTGCTGTTAGGCCTCAGGGAAGGAATAGTGATTCCTTAAGTAGGGCTTTGCCTAACAGCAGCTTCCTCCCTCCTGCCACTTCAGCCACCTTCTCTGACATAGGAAATGCCCGACTCTCCTTTTACTTTAAAAAATACATGTCATTAACTATCTCCTCGGTAATCTGCCTAACAAACCCTGGTTTGTTTGTGCAGGACACCTAACTCCAACATCAGCCACTCTGTTTATTAGTCCCTTCCTCCCCACTCCAGTGCCCAGCCTCCCTGCCTCCTCAATCACATGTGTTGTTTCTCATTTAAATGAACAGTTGGATTCTTTTATTTCTTACAAGTGCTGGATTCGCCTTATCGCCCTCATTCCTTTGGGGGTTGCCAATTGGTTTTATCCACGGATGTATCATTTCTCATGCTTCCCTTTTTTCTTACAAAGAGAAAGAACCACTTCGTCAACAAGCCTCTCTGGAGTGGAAGATTAAAAACCTAGACATCACCTACCTTGCAGCGCTACTCCCAACTGGGTTGTGTAAAACTCAATTAAACTTGTCCCCATTGAATACTGCATTACAGTACATTAAACAGAAAATTCTTCAAGCGTGATGACAAAGCTTGAAACCTTGCCTCAAAGCTGTTCCTTGTAGCTTTCTTTAACATTTCAGTCTTTATGGTGCAAGTCTCCCGTTGACACAACTTTAGTCCAGCTATGAAAAATCACAGAGCCCCACAGGGATTAAAAGAGAAAGAGGAGGAGGGTGGTAAGAAAGGGAAAAAAGAAAAAAAGAAACCCCTGTCAAAGCTGGTCTTGGCACTTTCCTTAGTGTATCTATTGAAACTATATTACCAGCAGACTAGAACCTGAGAAATATTAGAGAGACCTATGAACAACCTGACAGTTTAGAATAACACTGTGTTCAGTCTCTTTGGTTGCCTTTCTCTACTTCCTTTTGTCCAAGAGAAACAGGTCTTCACAATCTCCCCCAATTAAAAAATTTATACAATGCCCCAAGATTGGACCAAACTTTGGATTAAGGAATGGTACAAGTCTGAAAAAAAAATATTGCAAGACAAGAATTATAATCTTCTCCCAAATCCAAATGTAAGTGCATTCTGAAGTGTGAATTAAGGTCCAAATTCAAAGGCATATGTCACTGTGATGCAAATGAAATACCAAAAAATTGCTGCTAGTATTTCAAGTTTTAGTTTCTTCTCCTTATGAAACGATGGTTACAAGTTTACCACTTTTTTTTCTTTTTCTACTACTAAGAAATAGTGTGACCTCAGATAGAAACAAATTTGTTGTAAATCAAGAACTGGAAAGATTTCAAATTCTAAGGAACTACTCTAAGGAACTCACTAAGCTGTGAGCTGTCCATAGGATAAGTAAGTAAATATTTTATGCTAAAATTTCTCAAAACAAGAGTTATCTATTAAGAAAAAGGAAAAAAAAAAAAAAAAAGAAAAAAAAAGGAACAAATTGAATTAATTCAGAAAAATTCTCACTTTTCTTACATAAACCCAATAAAATATAGCCATGTTACATGTCAGCACCTTTGACTCCAAGTATATATAGGAGTTATCAAAAGTCTCACTGATTGAGTAGTTAGACCATCCATCAATATCCTTCCAAATAATTCTTTATTCTCTTGAATTTATAGTGATAGATGTAAATAGACATGCTAAGCATCCAGATTCTTCCTAAATAATAAGGTTTGAAATGTTTGCTTCCTACCTCCTGCCTTAAAAGGATGCATATCAATACTGAACCTCTTACAGAGCATTTAAAAAACACTTAAAATCAAGAAAAATATTCCTGCATTTCAGTGAAAAATGCTGTAAATCATTCACTCACTATTTGGGCTGCTCAGACATGGAGAATACTGTATAATTGTTTTTCTGTCCTGTGTACTATAACTTCAGTTTATACTAAATATTCTGAGCAGATAATACAGAAGGATTTTGAAGATGCCACATGATATGCAGGCTATCACTCTGCAAAACTTACTTAGCAGTCCAGCTACGTGTAGTTAAATGCTAGATTATCATACATAGACTGCTACATAAGTTCTGAAAAAGGCAGAATGATGCATGCCATTTTCAAAAAGGAACAAAGGCAAGTGTAATTAAGCAAGCCACATATCAAAATGCTGGGATTCAGTTACTTCTGGCAGTACCTTTTCTTTGCCTGAATTCTACATGAAGTCCTATGTGCTTTCTCTCTTGTGTTTTAATTTGCCAAAGAGCCCTGCTGCTAAGACAATATTTAGGACCTATGATGAAAGGATGTCAAGGGACTTGTAAGTCCCTGCTGATTACTTACCCTGACTAGTGACAATTTTTTTTTTCCATCTCTGGAGGCAGAGTTCAGTATCATTGTGTACATACAATTTATAGTACATTATACATGATAAGAAAGGACTACTCAGAGATGTGGTTCATTCTTCTTTAGACATTTTCTCTATGCACCTGAATTTCTGCAGAGTCAGAAAATCAGGAAAGAAATTAGAACAATGAATAAGGAAAATTATGGGCTGGGTCTTTACTCCACTATATCCATTTTGTACCAGTAGATGCCAGTGAAGGTAACTGACCGTGATGCAAAAAAAAAAAAAAAAATTTTAAAAAAAAGACAACCAAAGGCTATATGCTGAAAATATTTTAAATATACTGAAACATTAACAGCTGTTCCCTGTGTTAAGGACATAGCCTAACCGGTTTAGTGCTATGAAAGAAGTCTATTTTCCATAGAAAGAATATTTATGACAGGAAAAAGCAAAATAATATAGCAACTCTACAAGAATATTGAGTTTAAAATTCTAAGTTGTCTTTACCAATATCACAGGAAAGTAAGATTGTTTCCTAAGTAAAACTCTTTTTTTTTTCTCAGAGTTTTTTTTCTTTTTATGGTACTAATCTACAAAAATCTTTCACTTAGCAAATATTAACTCATTTTCATGACATTTGCCATATGAAAATAAATAACAGTAAGAGGAACGGTGTACAACTTTTTTTTTAAATTGTGTTTAGTTGGGCATGTGCATCCACTAGCTAATTCTCAGGGGCTACAGCAAATTAAATCGTTGAAACATGGATCAGAGGCAACCTTTTGCCAGGATCTGACAAGCTGTTACTATGAAAGTGATACAGTTTGATAAATCAGGTGTTTGATTAGTAGCATACAGTTAAAATCTATTTGGGCCTTTTCCAAAAGACAAAATAGATTCAGATTTACTGGTTAAAACTGCAGGATCTCTCTTTTTCCCCAGTAACCAACATTATTAATAATAATAACTAAGTAATCGACTAACATAGTGAATGGAGTCTGCAAACTTCAAATGCAAATTGACTCAACTTTTCTCTAAAAAGAAAGAAGGTGAAGAAATGTAGAAACAAAGAATGCTTCTGGATCTTAATGGCAGACTGTCACACCAAAGTGCTCAAAGAAAATCTCTGCTAATCAGCTTCTATTGATTCTTCTGTAACATCAGGGTCCTAGAGATGACACATGCGATGTGATCCAGCCATACAAGACTAACACATAAAAATAGCAGTCCTGAACTTAAGAATTTTCTTCAGTATCTTCAGCTTGAAGACCAACTCTTAGATGTCCTGAGTATCAGTTTAACAGCTGAAAAAAATCCCATTTAAGAAAATGCTTTTGTTAAGGAAACTACTTCCCAATGGGTACTTTTGGAGATGTCTCTGACTCAGGAACTGAATTCACTCTGTACAATTAGTCCTTGGAGTATTCAACTATTCAACTGTTTAGGCTTTGCAATAATAGCACGCTAGCACTAGAATCATGCTTCACTTTCCTGAGTGTGTTCATACGTTCTTAAAGAGAGGAAGGTCATGTATCAGCTCATCACTTTCTTGGAATCTTCTAGCTGAATATATTATAGAGCTTTTTTAGGTATAATTGATCCAAAATTATTTATTTTTTTCCTGCTTAACATCACTCTTTAAAAAAAGGAGAGAAATGTAATTTTGAAAGAACAATTTTTATGATGCTGTGGATAATTTTTTAAAAATATCAAAAAATTCAAGCTGCTCAATGTCCAAAGTAAATACACTTATGTTCTAGATTATAAAACTAAGATCAAATCAATAAAAGAGAATGCAGAATACAATTCCTTTCACACACATTTCCGCAGGAAAAAGGAAGAACAAATAAATAATAAATTTTAGGAAGTATATAAAAAATACACAGCACCAGTGCCACACCTGCAAAAAGCTGAAGATCATGTCGAGGCAAGCTAGAAAATTGTCATGCTTCACTTGTTATGCTATACTGGATAAAACGGAGAAATAGCAGCCATGTACAAACCCAGCATTCTCTTGACTCACTGCAGAGCTTCTGGCATTTAGGGATTTACATAGAAAGTACATGGAAAGAGGAAGAAGAATATTTAAAGAGTCAGTCTCAACAGATCTGTTGAGAAAGTGCAAAGGACAAGAAGTAGCTTCTATGAGAGCAACAAAAACAGTTGATTCCTTAAACAGCTATTAAAATTTCAACTTTTCCCCCTAACTTAGCTAGTTAAACCTAAATAAAATACGTAATACTTTGCATGACAAACAGTAAATTGCTCCTGGACCACTGGTCCACGAAAGTCTCAGGATGGGGTTCTGAACCTTCAGCCAATGCTTGTTTAGCCCTAATTAATTTCTACTTTAGGAGGGAATGAAAGATAAAAGTCTCAAAGTCATACTTCAGACTACACTTTCCACCAAAGTAAGCCACTGAAAAATATCATTGTTTGTGATTTTATACTTCATTTGCTCCAATGATAAATATAATTTAATTGAACCTTAATCATAGAACTGGCTTAGCCTTAGCAATCTGTCAGTCTTATTTTAAATTTTCATTTAATTGTAACTTGAAAATGCATTTAAACCTCACATAATTTAAATCCATTAAAATGCACATGCAGTCACCATAAAAGCGAGCCTGTTCACATTTAAAAGAACAGATTATTAATAGAAGATGCATAGTGATCACTTGATGCCACTCTTCTCATTTCCTAGTGTAAAACATTTCCTTTTCATCTCATACTTTAAGTTCAATTGTCCATCTAATCATGTCAGCAAGTGTTTTGTCTGGCCAAAGACAACACTATCTCCCCTACATCTCAGATGCTTCCATTCCTACATGTCTGAACATTTGTTTTAGCTAAAGATCAACAACAATACTTCATCTTAGTTTTCAACTGAAGTTAGCATGGCTTCACCACGGGCAAGTCTTACCTGATCAACCCAGTGACCTTCTATGAGGGAGTGACTGTATCAGTGGACAAGGGAAGAGCAACAGATGTCATTTGTCTGGACTTCTGTAAAGTCTCTGACATGGTCCTCCACAACATCCTGCTCTCTAAACTGGAGAGAGATGGATTTGATGGATGGACTTGTAGATGGATAAGATTATGGTTGGACAGTGGTTAACATCTCAGAGACCTGAAGGACATCAGAAAAACTAGAGTAGCTGAGGGCTCCCTACTGGAACCAGTGCTATTTAATATCCTTATTAAGGACACAGGCAAAGGGATCTAGTGCACCCTCAGAGTATTTGCAGAAGACACCAAGCTGACACAACTGTGGGTGATGTACCTGAAGGATGGGTTTCATCCAGAGGGACCTGGATGGAGATCGTGGCCCATGGGAATCTCATGAGGTTTAACAAGGTCAAACACAAGGTGCTGTACCTGGCTCAGAGTAACTGCTGGTATCATCACAGGCTGGGGGATGGACAGGTCGAGAGCCCAGAAGGACCTAGGGGTGCTGGTGGAGGAGATGCTGGACATGACCCATCAATGTGCACTTGCAGCCCAGAAAGCCAAACATGTCCTGGGCTGCATCCAAAGCAGCGTGGGCAGCAGGGCCAGGGAGGGGATTCTGCCCCTCTGCTCTGCTCTGCTGAGACCCCACCCAGAGTGCTGCCTCCAGCTCTTGGGTCTGCAGCACAGAAAGGACATGGGCCTGTTGGAACAAATCCAGAGGAGGCCACCAAGAGTAGAGGGATGGAGCATCTCTGTTATGAGCAAAGACCAAGAGAATTCAATTTGTTCAGCCTGGAGAAGAGAAGGCTTTGGGGTGACCTAATTGCAGCCTTCCAGTACATGAAGGAAGCCTAAAAGAAAGGTGGAGAAAAACTTTTGACAAAGCATGAAGGCAAAGGGGAATGGCTTCTAGGTTTAGACTAGATATTAGGAAAGAATTACTGTGAGGGTGGTGAGACACTGGAACAGGCTGCCCAGAGAAGTTGTGGATGCCCCACCTCATCCATTTAATATGGAAATGTTAAAGGCCAGGTTGGATGGAGCTCTGAGCAACCTGATCTAGTGAAAGGCGTCCCTGTCCACAGCAGGATGGTTAGAACTAGAATATGTTTAAGACCCTTCCAACCCAGGACATTCCATAATTCTATGATTCATATTAGTCAATTCCTGTTAATCCAATGATTCTCCATTTTCGTAAAAATGTCTTCAACTTTTTCAGATCTTGAATAATTAGTGCACTGTACTTATATGCTTCTAGTACATTATTTTTATATATTCAGTTGTAAAAGGAAAATTTCAACTTGCGTGTGTTTCTACATCACCGCTGTTTCAAACAAGAATTCTTCATTCACCAAAATAAAGTTACAGAGCCTGTATGTATTATCTGCCTGCATTTTGATTTTTAAAATAAAATGTTACAATGGTTAGTTAATCCATCTGATAAGTCTGAATAAATGTTTCTTCTAGTATTTCTAATGCAATCTAACCTTTCAACATTCTTTCTGCATTGCTTTGCGCTCCCTAAATTGCATATTTTTCTCTATGTTGTCTTGACTTCCACCATCTTATGGCAAAACTAACGTTCTTCTGTAATTTATAAGGCTAATAGTAGTAATTTTCTTAAGGCTTAACAGTGTTAGCTAGGACTTATTCTACCTTCTGAAGTATTTTTCAAATAATATTTCCTCCTAATGACTACTAACCTGTGATAGTATAATTGTTTAGAATAGATGGAGCCACCCATGCAGAAGTATATATTACAGCTATAGGAAGAGATTTCAGAAACTTCTGCAGCTTGAGTCAAATACAGGCTGAGGTGTTTAACTGAGGCCTGAGGTTTTGGTTTCTGTTTATATGTATGTAGATGCATGTATGCAAGTGTATATGCCTATATATTATGGTATTATCACAGGAAATTATCTTACAGGAAGTTTCTGCTCAGAAACAGGCCTGGGTTCTGCATGCCACCAACCAACTCAGTCATGTGCATCACCACACAGTTAAAGAACATCTCTACTAAATCTGCTTCAACATCACAACTTGCTTCAAATATCACCATTTGAGCATGCTCTAGCCAGGATTTTTGGTTGTCAGCATCACATTGCCCCATATGTCTTGACAGAATGAAACTGAAAGAAGAAAGAAAAAAATTAATCTGAAACAGCAATTTTTTCCATGCTTTTTCTAACACCCAAAAAATTACGCTTTAAAAATCTGCTAAGTTATCTCCGTGTTTGCAGTAACAAGAGCTCATTCCTTAGATACTAAAAACACATTGAAGCAGGTTGCAAATTCTCCATCCTTTCTTCAGTTTCTTCAGTTGGGAAGACTGAGGGGTGCTCCAGCCCTGATGAAGGCAGGGCAGCTGTAGGCACCAGGAACCTGCCTCAAGTGCAAGGAGAACTGCAGTGAGGGACTCCTGTACTCTCCACCAGGCTGGAGTTCTTTCTGTAACTTTCAGTGTCCCTTCTCCCCAGCTCACCATGCACACTTCATAACCTGCCTCAAAGAAAAGGGTGCAATTGCCATTGCATCAGGAGAAACAGACGTGGTCTGCAGAGCTGGCCTCAGCACTGTGGTGCCTTGCTGTGAAATCCTTCTCCTTGTGGCCTCTGCTACACTAGTGAGCAATGCTTGAATACCACAGGAGAAGGAGAGAAATGCAGACATTGATCTTTGGATCAGAGAGTACACACATTGATCCCCAGGATCAATAGAGAGGTCAGGATTCAGTCACACATGATCTCTAGCTACAGCTCTTAAGCAATTCCTGAAAGACAGTGGAGGGAGATGTATGTATGGATGACTGAGGGCTACATCTTGATCCCATTTTCTGTTTAAGGAAACCTACACTCCAGAGGAGCTTTTTTTCTTTTTTTTTTTCAATTGCTTTTGGCTCTGAATCCATTTTTCTGAGCATAAAACAAATCTCAGTGTCCCAGGTATTGCAACATGAGCCATCCATTTCCTTTAACATATACAGTAGTTTTAGACTTCTCTTATGTCAGGAAGCCTTCTTAAGCTCCTAAATTAACAATGAGAACAAAAATGAGCACAAATTGCTTTAACACAGAGTCTAAGTATCATCAATAAATAAATTAGTCAGGATCCAAAATATGGCTAGGGAGTTTTAGAAGAGACAACTGCTGGCTCTGCCACTGCCTGTTCAGGCAAGCACAGCAATCACCTGTTGGAGTCTCCAGAGTAATAGGAATAGGAGCTTAGGGACCTAATAATAAATCACTGGCTTGCAGGTCAATTAGGTGGCCAGGAAACACTTGAATTCCACCCATTGTGCCATAATAATGGCCTTGCTTGTAAGCTGCTAAAGACAAACACATCCAACACGATTTTAATGCTACATTCCAGGCAGCCCAGCTCCACTACCCACTTGGACATCACAGCTGCACATCACACGGGCTTTGCTCAGAGCTTGGCACCTTGAATGCTATAGAAGGGTCTTCTCTGAACTATTAGCACCAGGCTTAATCTGCTTGGAGATAAGGGACACAGAATTCTCACACCTCAGTGTCTCCGTTATACACACAGCCACCTTGAATGGGGGAAGAATGTATTTCAACAGTCTTCAGCTTTTACTTTTACATGGCACACCATTAGTTTGTCTTGTATCACAAATACACAGTAGAAATATTTAATAGGAGTCACTATAAAACAGGCTGCAGGTGAATCCAGCCTGGTTTCCTCATATACAGACATTTTATACTCAGCACCAATGGAGCTGCCTGAAAAGAATGACCCAGGTTTGATATTAGGCTTCTAGGTCATGGTTTCACCTTGACAACAGCCCTTTCATTTCAAGCAGTAACATTTGCCAGGATCCCTAAGGTGTTTTCATTTTTGTCAGGAAGCATAGGGGGGGAAAAAGTATGAAAAAATGATAAATCTTAATTCACAAGCTATAGGTCTATCTCTGTGTCTCCAGCACAAAACTTCAAATCCAATCCAGGACCTGGATGTGTATTAGG
Source organism: Chaetops frenatus (assembly GCA_013400775.1). Classification (NCBI taxonomy): domain Eukaryota; kingdom Metazoa; phylum Chordata; class Aves; order Passeriformes; family Picathartidae; genus Chaetops; species Chaetops frenatus. The sequence continues at coordinate 73,901 of VZTR01008357.1, read as the reverse complement.
AGGCTGCAGATTTAAACCTTGTCCACCATGATCAAACTGGATTTATAGAGCATCATAACTCTCCAGACACCATCCAGCAGCTTATTAATTTAATAGACTCCTGTCCATTCCATGATGTTCCTGCCCTGACAGTCTCTCAAGATAAGGTGAAAGCCTTTTGACAGGACAGAGTGCATATATATTTTCTTCTGTTTTCTTGTGGATGTGGCTGTCGACAACTTGAAATGTGTGGCTCAGCAAATTTGGGGCTTTTTTCTTCCCTCTTGCTTTGTAGGGAAGATGACAGAAGTAATGGTACCATGAGCCCCAAAGGTCACAGGGTTACTGCAGTCCTCAACAGTTACTTAGCATAATGGGTAAAGAAATAATTTAATTAAAAATAAAACACATTTAGCATGTATATAATATCCTGAAAATAATGAAATGTTTCTTAAAAAAAAATTCTAAATGACTGATTCTACTAAAATTGACTTAGAAAAATGAGGGACAAATACATACATTAAAAAAAAAAAATCTCTGCATTCTGTTTGCATTTATTGTTGCCAGTGGTCTCAACGTATGAAGCAATGCTTCTTTTCATATGGTCACAGTGTGAAGCACAGACTGGGCTTCTTCTCCATCCTGAACGTGCTCTCATAGGTGAGTTTTAAACTCTGTTTACAGCTTTTTATAGCTTCAGTCCAAAATACATAAATCCATGCAAATCTGTAGTCAGTATCAGTATTCTGCCTATTTCCTTGTCTCCTCAAATGAAAAATAATTCCAATTTCAAACTATGAAATACGTGACCCAATAAGTGATAAGAACATAAGAAAAAATACCCAAATCAACATACATATGAGAACAACTCATATCATTTGGCTGCTACGTAAATGAAATGCACTAATAATGAACAAAAGCATTTTCATATTACAAGTGGAAATTTAGTTGTACTGTGGTATTTCTTGTCATCTTCCCTTTATTACCTATATGCTTAGAATCTAAAGGGCATGTAATAATATGCTGTGTGCTATTATATGCATATCCATAAAGCTGCATAAAATAACCTTTTTATTGTTGATAATAATAAAATGTACAAGGCCCTGACCTCTAACCCCCTAAAGCAGAAAATCCCCCTCTGGATCTATTTACAAAGGTAAAAAATAAAAATAAGGAAAAAGCACAGTCCTGCTCTGTGAGTTCTTTGAAGCTGAATAGTATCTGAAGTAAGTCCACAGCACTGTGACTGCCATCAACAAGCCATAAGAACCACTCATGATGGAGGCAAAATATTTTCTCCTTCTGTGTCCAGAAAGGAAATTATCAAGACTGATTTGCAATAGTTTCACTCACAACAATGCCATTTGGCACCCCATCTTCTCAACATCTCTGCAAAACCAAACAGGGAGCCTGACTTCTACTTACCAATCATGCCCTTATGTCTGTATCCACATTTTCTTCCAATGGCTGTGAATGCAGATATATTATTCTATGTAAGCATTATGCACGTAATTATACTTTACAATTTTCCAATACTGTGTAAAAAGAAATCCAAAACAAGCTCTTTCATGGACCTTTGATATTAGAGTGTCATATGTGTTCTGTTAAAAACTCAGATTTTTTTTGTCAGTGGATACAAAGAAAGAAAAAAAACCTTTTGCACCACGAAAGGCTTCAGCACATTGTATAGCTAATGGAGGCATCCAGTAGGATAGCAGATACCGCAGTTTTCTGATTGTCCATGTGGAACAGACTCAGTAAATTTACTCAATTTGCTTTTAATAGTATGTGGAAAAGAGCCTCTTGCAATCTAATATAAAAGCCCCAAGTTAACCTTTGTCCTACTAAACAACTTGTTCTCTGACCCAAACGAAATTATACTCATATTCTAATGCAGCAGAGTTTAAACTTCATACGATGTTTGACCTCTGTCTCATTAGGGTCCCTGATGCTGTATGTCTGTGGTGCAATGTACCATTACATTGACTGAAGTTGCAGGGGAAAAAAAAATATTTGTTAGCTGAAAACTCTTTTGCTGGGGAAAACATGGTCTCAAGGATCTCACATAACAATCAAGAAAAATAATCCTGTCACCAAACAAAAATTAAAGCACTCTTCTGTTGAAACAATTGACTTTTCCTCTATGTTAAAAATTAGAATGTTTACTTTAAATTAGCAAAATTAATTAAAAATTGCCTTCAATTTTTCCTAGCGGTTTCATGCAACCCTTTTACAATTGTTTGTATTTTCAGTAAATGGCACATACATCAGCTAAATAAGCCATCCTAGTACCACTGAAATAAGTAACCAGTTATGTATTTACTGACTTATTTTACGTGAATTATGGGGCTCAGCAGCCAGTGGAAGCCCCGGAAGGGTCGAGCACAGCCCTCTGCCTCCAGTCCCGCCTTCTGCCCTGCCCTCTCCTCTGTGCTGCCTTTCCTCAAGCTTCTATTAATAAATTAACTACATGACACAGTTTCAGTTTGGGCAGCTGTCATTTTAACTAATATCATTCTGTAAATCCACCCTAGCAGTCTTCTTCTCTATTGTGATTGGAGAATAGACTTTTTTGGGCAGCTTTCAAGAGCTACATCTATTTGAGCAAGGACCCATCCCTTAGCTGTGTGTGTGGAGGAGCACTCCCCCGCCATCCCCCCCGCCCCGCTCCCCATTTTTCTGTTTGCCAAAAGAAAATGACAGTTCTCGGATCTCACCCTTAGGCAACCATCCTCCCTAGCAAGGATTTTGTTATAGTCGCTCAGTGGGCACCGACTGTGATTTCACTTATGGAGAGATGGAGGCTTTTTATGGCACTCGATATCCCGTGTCCGCACCAGCAGCAGAATTAACGGGAGCGCCCTGTGGAATCACTTACGGAGATGTCACGCGGTGCCTGTGGAACTGCGCTGGGGCAAGGATGGGTTTTTTCTCCTCACGCATCCTCTCAGAAATAACGAAGGGCATAAACTACTCGGTGAGGCCAGGCAGAGGAGGAAATAACATCAGTAGATCACTAATCGAAATGCAAAACCAAACACTGCCTCACACAAACTGCGGTGATGGCTGGCTTAAGAAGTGTGTGAGTCACTGCCTGCATCCACCTCCCTTCTGGCAGCCATACCCGACCCCATCCCATCACCCCGTGCACCAGCACCCATCCCTGTCCCTCCAAGGGGCAGCCTGCAAAGCGGTCCTTTCCTAAATTAGGATTTGCAGCAGGAGACGTGCCCCACGGCTGCCACCTGGCCAGTAGCACGCTCAGTGGGACGCAACACAACCCGACCGGCCCAGACACACGTTACACATGTTGGCTTTCCTGCACAGAGTTATCCTGTGGTGCTCTGCAATCAATTACTGTTATACCACCATCATTAATAATTTTCTTAATGAAAATGATTCTGTTGATCTCCGTTGTATTTTAATTATCAGAGTTAAGCATAATTACACTGCAGCTCTGAGCTGGCATGTAGACTCCTTTAGGGCGCAATTTTGTTTTAACACACTGATAATGTAATTTTACATTGTGTCAGTTGTTTAGTTATTATCCAGTCGTACAATTCCGCTGTATTCCTGATAACAGATAATAACCTTAGCACCTCCTATATCCTGAAGTCATTTAAAAAGCAATATTGGAATTTCACAACTAGCTAACTTAATCGCCTTATGATTTTATAATTCCCACAGCTAAATATTTGTACAGACACCCTGTTTTAACAATGCCACTAAACATATGGTATCCATACATTTCACATAAATGGCTTAAATAATATCTAGAAAAATGTCTGTTACATGAGCATCGCTTTTAGTCTGTGCAACTGTGGTTTTTACACTGTTTCTATTCTGGTCAGTCATAATTTATTTTTTAAAATCCTTGCCATTCCAGTGAAAGATTTGCAGTAAGTAAATATCCCCTCCTAGCTTGTGGGGAGACTCTTACCCATGGTCTTAGAGATTTTTCAGGTCTGGTGCACAACTCTGTTAGGCAAAAATGTTTCTCAAGTACACTATGTGGCAATGACGATTGTTTGTGCATTAATACTTCCTACCGCTATAACTTGCTTGAATTATGCTGAAGCTTTTTTTCTTTTAAAGAACATATATTTCGAAATAAGCTATAATTCATAAAATCTGCCTCTTAAATCTCAGTTTCTAGGACATATCTCAAACTACTGAATAGACTTTCTGAAAGTTCATTTTTGAAACATGAGAGAAGTTTACGATAAATATTAAAACAAAAAGAACATTCCTTTTGAATGTAATTACATTAGTAAAAGTTTCCTTTCAAGAAAATTGAGTGGAATAATGGCATGCGCCATGAGTAGCTTGTATCAGAATTTGTAAAATGGGATAATAATTAACTATCCCTAATGAACTGTTTTTCTCTTTTCTAATTTGTCCTAGTATTGGGGAAGTGTAGCTATAAAAAATACAGGTATTGATCCTAGACTAAACTGAATAATTAGAATAAGACTTATTTCAAATACTGAATATTTATTTCATAGCTATTCATTTTGACTGTACTCTGATGTGTGATTTTAAATAACTGGTCTCTTCATCTAAAGATTTGTATAGAAGATGACTTGTGATTGTATTAGTAACTTAGAAATATAATCCTATATGTGTACAGCATATATATATATGCACATATATATGCACACTTACACTTTGTTTGTTTGCCTAGGGAAAATATAAAATATTTTATGCAGAGAAGGAGAGCATTGAAGGCAAATAGGGAGTTAGCCAGCCAGCTCAAAGTCTCTTTCAATAGAACCTACACTCTAGGCTCCTGTCCCTGTGATTACTCTGTGTGAAATATGTGGGTGACTACAGTGCTCACAGCCTCTAGTGAATTGGAAATCAGACTGACATTCCTATGTTCTCCTGAAGGATCTGGGGAAAATTCTGCTCTCAAAGATATCTCTGTAATGAGCTAAAGGGAAATATGGCATGTGCTTCTGAGTCAGCAACTGATCAACCAGTACCATGTACCGTTAGCCAATTTTAAACTTATCTTCCTCTTAGAAATGTGCCAATTTTCCCCGCTCATCTCATCTTGAGTTTAGTATGGAAAACAGCTCCCAAGTGACCAAATCTGCTACATGGACAATTCCACACAGTTGTTCAGCTAATTGCTTTCAGAAATAACAACGTATTGCTAAGCAAACTAACAAAATTATACACATGCAACTACAACATAACATCGAATTACAGCTACATGCCAGCTGACACTGTTTCATTAGAAGTAATGGCACTATAGGAGACAGAAAGCTAACACAAATCAAAGCAATGTAAACTGGAATGATGAGATACAAATTGAAGGAAGAAACATTATTCTATTTATTTATTTTACCATCTTCTACTTGACATTGTTTTGTGATCCAAGCCAATTAATCTTCCTAGTACAAAAATCCCAACAGAGCTCAAGGCAAGGGTAGGTGCTTAATGACCGACAGAGCAGCCACCTCAGAGTGCAAAGAGAGGGACAGAACGCAGTGAAAGCAAAGCTTATCAACTTACTTCCTGAATTAGTTTAGTGAAGTAGCAAGTTTTTAACATGTATTTATCCTCAACCTTGGTTACAGTATGCATCTCTGGTAGAGACAATAGAATTCACCTTGAGTATTGTACAACTGTCTCACCATACCTTGTTAACCAAGTACTAAAATAACTGGCATGATCAGTGAAACAAAATCCATCACCTTAGAATGAAAATAATTCAAACTGCATCAAACTGAAGCAAGTTCTTACTATTTGAAAAAAAAAAAAAGAAGAAAATTTTATTTCAATAGATTCAATCAGACAGGACCGAAACCATCTAAAAAATTAGTTAATGTTCGTAAAATACTTCGAAGATGAAAAGTCCAACTGGTAAATATGTGCTAAGTATTATTATAATTACAGAAATAATATAATACTTGATAAGACATCATCCTATTGGAATTCGCAGGAGCTATGTTTTGGAGTGAAAGTGGTTTCCCATTACATTAAAAAGTTTTTGCAGAAAAATTTGCCTGTGTATTCAATATTATGAACAGCAAACTGCAGCTCTGGATTCATGCAGAAAGCTTCAATGTCTTTGTTACTCAGAGCACTTTGCTGTTTCTGCCACTTGGGCTGCAATCAGCAAGCTGTAAAGGGAGGGCAGCTCAACCCTTTTTAGATCTGAGCCCAGTTCTCTAGTACTGCAGGTGTTTCAGGTTGTAGAATGAATGTGTTGACATTCTGTAATTATAATAGAAAGAATTTATAAGACCCTGGTGTGCGACTCATTTTTAACATGCAAATTCCCTGTTTTCAGCGTTTCAACTTTCAAAGGCTTGTGGCAGTTTAAAAGCAATCCTCTTATAAGTGTATAAATTGCAATGATTATAGGAACAAGTTGTAATTGTTTCTAGTAAGTTTTTAGGAGTCTTTGATGTTATGATTAGTGTTTTGTATGTTAATATATTGATATGGGTGCTTATTTGCATGGATGCTTGTATGCTGAAATGGTCACTAGGTTGCCTCAGCAAACAAATCTTTGATCTCAGTAGGTCTGTTTGGTTAGAAATAAAACCTAAAAGAAATTAAACCAGAACAGTGCATGTTCTAAAATATTCACAAAGTGCTGAGATTGGTGATTGAAATACAAGGAGGGAAGGTCATAGTTTTGCAACCTGATCTGTAGGGTGAATGCCAAATACAGCTACACTAAGTTATTTTTGTTCCGTGTATTCAAGTGACATTTCATTTACCTTTTTTAAAAACATACTGTAATGATTCTGTAGCTGCATTTAGGAAACTTTCACAGTGACTGACAGTGTGGTGCATGTCCATCGTGGTATGGACTGAACCCAAGGCTCTTTGAATTGTTTTGAGATGCAAGTCAAAAGCCTGTACACCTTGAACCCAAGGAGCTGTTAGATGTGATGGGTTAGATAAAGCATTTTTGGTGGGCAGCCTTGTAAGAACTTGTACTGACTTGAACAAATCCAAAAATTCACATAAGACAGAAGTGATACCCATTGCCACTCACCAATACACTCCAGTGAAGCACCATCACATTATGCTGCTATGCAGAGACTTGAATGTCAGAGGTGACAACCCTAACATCCAGTTCCATTTACCTTATGTTACTACACTGACATAAAGTCTTTTCATAGTCCAATCAAATTCTCATTCTTCACATAAAACTGGATTTCAGTTAGTAGTCTACAATGTAATGTAACACAGGGAAATTATATCCACTATGCCCAACAAAAACACCTAAAAGAATTCACCTATTCAAAGTGCATAGGTTTCACTGACGCTTCCCAGAGCACTGACTCTCAGAGAGACATGGATGGTATATTTTATGTCAGCTGATATCCTTCAGTGTTTATAAAGCATTTCATAAACTACAGGCACCATGTGGGATTTTTATATCACTAAAAAAAAAAAAAGGTGAAACCAGAACATGGAAGAAAAATGGGAAAAAAAACTGAAATTAAGGGGAGACATANAAAGTCTTTTCATAGTCCAATCAAATTCTCATTCTTCACATAAAACTGGATTTCAGTTAGTAGTCTACAATGTAATGTAACACAGGGAAATTATATCCACTATGCCCAACAAAAACACCTAAAAGAATTCACCTATTCAAAGTGCATAGGTTTCACTGACGCTTCCCAGAGCACTGACTCTCAGAGAGACATGGATGGTATATTTTATGTCAGCTGATATCCTTCAGTGTTTATAAAGCATTTCATAAACTACAGGCACCATGTGGGATTTTTATATCACTAAAAAAAAAAAAGGTGAAACCAGAACATGGAAGAAAAATGGGAACAAAAACTGACATTAAGGGGAGACATAGTATCAATTTTCCTAGTATGCAACAGGTACATGCTTATCTCAGTAGCTTACACAAGAAAGTAACAAAAAAAAAAAAAATCAGTTTGTGTTT
>VZTR01008357.1:43272-65482 GCA_013400775.1 Chaetops frenatus | reverse complement strand
ATCTAAGAAGTTAAAAAAGAAAGAAAAAAAAAAAAAAAAAAAAATCAGTTTGTGTTTACCTTTGCTGTACACAATGCAGTTGTTTTTGTTGTCTTCTACTCCTTGCCAAGTCACATCCAGCAGCCACCTGGGGCCAGCAGTCAGTACCATAGGGACTGAGGTCTTTGTCTTCTGTAGGAAGGATGATAACAAACAGATGCCATTTGTTCGCCTTGATTAAGAACTTGAATAATAATGGTAATAATCATTTTATTTGCAAACAACAAAATCTCGAAGCCCATAAGCCAAAGTCTTATTCCCCTGCCTCAGGATTTTTTTAAAGAAGACACAAGCAGGAAGCTTTAGCTCTTTCATTGATTGAATGGTGAAACTATTATCAAGGATTTTTCCGAATGATATTGGATCAGATCTCCAAGATTACACAGATCTCTGGTGGCTGAGAATTATAAAGGGAACACAGATGACTTTCACAGCAAAGAAACAAGTGTTTAGAAGTGAACTTTAGACACGTTGTACTTCATTATCAATGGGATCTCACTATTTCCTGAATCAGACAGGAAAGATTTAAAGAACCAGTTATCCATTTCAGAGGTCTGTCCTGGGTAACATTTTTATTATCATAGGACGTTGTTCTGAATGGATAATGGGATTTTTCCCCTTTTGCTATTTGTTGATGTCTGATTTTACTATGTCTGAAATAGTAATAATGCTAATGATTCACTGCAAAAAGACTATAAAACAAGTTGTATTAATACACTGAAAGACTCAAAAGTAAAGTCCGACATCATCACATCTGAAAGGCATGTGGGCAGTTTACCATCTCCTGCCTGTATTTCAGATTCTATATTTAGAGAATTTGGTATTTGAGGAGATAAGGCAGAGACCTGAAATTTATTAACACTTGACTCCTTTTTACTAATCACATGGCAAAAATCCTGTAGGTAATCCTGAGTTTGTCAGTAAACAGCACTTAGACTTTTATCATAGACAGTTCTTCTTCTCTCTACCAAGAATGAAACCACAACAGAGAGTACAAAATAAAACAGTCAAAAATCTAACTTTTAATTATTTTTCCTGAGATATAATTCTGTCCAAGACATTCCAAGATTTTGTAAGAGAACTTAATTATTTTTATACTCCACCAATAATTCACTAGTTGTCTCAGCCTATTTTTTATTTTGATGTTCTGTATTACTGGCCAAGATAAAATATTTTAAGATAAAGAAAATCATACTTACATGGACATTCCAGACACTTTGCCAACATTTATTATTGATAACTATTCTAGAAATGTAGTGAAGAATAAAAAACATTCACCACAGAACATATTACATTTACAGAATATATCTGAAAATATTTATTGAAAATAAAATATTGCTTAAAATATTTTAGTTTTATAAGATTAAATCAATAATCTTAAAGAATCTTTATTTACTATAATTACATTAATATTTTAATAATTATGCTAGAAAAAGACATTAAATGTCGCAGGTCTTCATGTTTTTGCAGGGTTTTTATCTGCTTAGACTCTAATACTGTTTTATCAAATACACTATTTCTTACTTAATTTTCATTTTAGATTTTACATTTTTCACACAAATGTTTGTGCGTAAGTCACACTTCTATAAGCCCTTCATGACATTAGTCATCTTCCCCATGTATTGGGAAAAAACAGATAGAAATTAGGAATGAAATTAGGAAAAAGGAATGTAACATTTAGCAAAAATATACCTACCTAGTGTAAAAATACTGAAACAAGAGACGTGCAATACTCAACTCCTAATACTGCTTTCTTTATGGGAAGTTGCAGAAAGTATGTTTTGCTTAAGAGAAGTATTAAAAGAGTCAACCCAACCACATGCACTTGTATTCTTAATTTAAATTCTAATTAATAATTGACCAGCAAACAAAACAATTTTTTTGTTTAATTTGGTTAATTTTTTACATAAATTATCAAGAAGCCTGATATTACGAGTTATGAAATCAGTGTAAAGCATATACATATGGGCTACACAGAAAATGACAGAAACTAGGTAAGAGCTGAGAAAGAGCTGCAGCAGATGAGATGAAAGGTAACCAAAGTAACATCTCTATCTTTTATCATAGAAAAGTCTGAACTTTACTGTAATTTACACCAAAACAGTGCTAAGGCTGCCATGGAAACAATGAAGAGTAGCTATTCCTCATACAGCTGAGAATCATACCCAAATTGAACACAAGCTGCAGCAAGAATGTTGGCAACTATGGCTGCACAGCAATAATGAAGAGGAGGATCAGGATACACTCCAATACTTGCTGCATTTCTCCAAGTGCCATTTCAGTCAAGCCTTTAACATGTTTTTGTGCTTATATGTGCTTTCAGTCTCTGGTGATCCCAAGTACAATCAAAAGACAGTGAAATATTATCCAGCTAGGAGACTTTTCCAAGTACACCACAAATGATTAAGACATTCAAAAAAGTATTTTTTTTTCCTAAGTTGGAGGCCAAGTTAAAAACCAGAACAAACCAAAATTCTATTTTTTAAGTGCAGAAGGGATCATCTATTTAATTTTCACAAGATCTAATTCCTATTTCTGGTTTTTTCCTTTCCAGCCGTCTGACATTTCATTGTGTCTCCTCCATCTCTAAAGGTATTATCTGCATTAAGGTGGTATCAAAAAGCCTCAAATAATATCAGGATCTTCTTGTGCTGGGCAATAGTTTATCTACATAGACAGGACAAATAATATGTCCTGGGAAAGGATTATACTTAACCATATACTGCTGAGGAAGAATGAGATACAGAGATACCGCTTGACTTTCTCATGGAGATTAATTTCTCCTTTAGAACGTGGTAGGCTTAGTCCCAGGCCACCGCCCCAGTTTCCTCCAGACAAGGAGAGGGGCCTAGGCTTCATCCCTTCTGAGGTGAAGCAGCAGTGGCAGCAGGTAGACCGAGCCCCAGCAGTCAGCACGTGTGTCTGCTTTGCCGTTCCCCAGTTTACAGGGCTTTTTTGGAACTTGAAGAACTCCATGGTTATCATTAAATTAGCTTCCAGGCCAGCCTGGCAGTCAAACTTGTAATCAGCTCTGCAACTGTAAGCAGTCGCTAAGCACTAGAGATAGGCTGGAGGAGGAACAGGGTGTTTTGTCTCACAGCTCTGCTAGCCCAGAAGAACTGGTGGACACCTCAAAAGAATTTCCCATTCTCCCATAACTCTGCTCTCAAGCTGCACAGATATGTAAATAAACTTATTTTAATATGAAAGCAAAACTTCACAAGACCCCAGCTGCTTGTAAAGCTTGGCAGCTCTGCTGAGGGATACCAGCAGTGGCTTTCCTTTGATGCACCTTACTAGCATTTTGTGTGGGCTGTAAGTCAGGTCAGGACCACGGCAGCAGTTCTTGGGGCCTGGTATCCTGTGAGGTTTACGCGTTCATAGGTGTTCACCACTGAGAGAGGCTTGCTCTTGTTGTGCCTTACTACATAGTAAGAACTGAAGCAAGACTGCTGATTCAGGAAAGGCCATTTCCTTAAAATGGTTAAAATGAAAAGACCCCAGTCCAAGATAACAAGAAGCTATGGTTAAATCAGTCATGCCTTTATCACCTCAAGATTAGACTACTGCAATGCGCTATACCTGAGGCTACATTTTAAATCCATTTGAAAGCTGAAGCGGGTGCAGAATGCGGCAACCCGCTTCTAAAGCAGGATATCGTGCTTTGAGCGCATTACACCAGTGCTTTTTAATTTGCACTAAGTGTCTGTGGAATTTAAAGCACTGGTTACAACCTATGAAGCCTGGGACCTGTCTGTTTGAGATACCTAGTTGAGACCTGCCAGGTCCTTTGTCTCAACTGTACAACCACAGCTGAGAACCACCAAGGAACATGAAAAAGGGCTTTCTTGGCTTGACACCGAAGAAAGGCTTGGCAGGGCAACTTGTTCTTCATGACAGCTCTTTTACCTTTGAGACGTCACCCTACTTGAATTAAAGTATGTTCATGCTCTGACTCTCAGAGAGTTCTACGAAAATCATCCTGTAGTTCTTAAGATGTACTTGTCATACTGCAAAATTTAGTAGGTCATTCCCAAAATAGTGGTGGTAGGTGTTACCTACTTTACATTGTTTCATTAGGGTTTTTTTAAAGTGCTAGGAGGACTATCTCTAGCTTAAGAAATGTATCTTTTTACTCAAACAAACAAACAAACAAACAAAAAAGCTTTCTTGACACAGAAGCAACAATATTGCAGCTGTTTACAAATAAGACCTTAAAAACCAAATATAATTTTATTTCTCCCTCCAAAAGAACTGCTACACATTACTCAAAAGCTTACAAAACATTCTCCCTACTGCTCAAATATAATCATAGGGATCTGCTAACACAGGTGTCTGTAAGATGGGGCCATACAGTAATTACCTCACATCTTTTAAACAAGGGCACATTACAGACCCACAGTATTGTTCACTGCTCTACACTAGGTAACTGTAAATTCTACACTTGAGCAATGTTTCCCTGAAAATGCAATTTCTGCTAAATGTTTTCATGCCATAACTAGACAAATTTGACAAGGACAAGCAGGGTCAAAACTGTGATCTCTCAGGGAACAATTAGAATTAGCTAATGAGGATAAAAGAGGTCAGGCAGGCATCCACTTTTCACTAACCTCTGAAGCAACTGGACAAACAAGGGAGGTAACCCTCAATAGATGTTTATATTCAGTCAAGAGGTTAATGGAGATAAAAATAGCCATCACAGCAGGCCAAAAATAGTTTTGCATTCTTCCTAAATGGAATCAATGCTGACAAATAACATTAGATGGGCTCTACCCTGCAAAGATTTCTAACATATGATGTGTGTGACCTGGCAGAAACTTGAGGAAACCCCCTCACTGAAGAAAAATACGGCATGATTAAGTTGTTTGAAGTTTATGAAATTCTGATGTCAAATGCCTGATCAGTGCTAGCTGTTTCTTCAGAAGCTGTGCTACTGAGCTCATGTTCAGTAAGTCACTGTGACATGACCATCCTGCCCCAGGAACACTTCTGATCCAAGAGGTGTTCCACATTATTCAAGGAGACGTAGTGATACTCAAAGACTTTGTTTCTTATTGTATTTTGGTTCCTGCAAACAGATTTTCTTCCTAAATCTTCCAAAGAGTCTGAGTTCCCATGAAAGATACAGAATAGTACCAGAATGTCTTCATGACCATGGAGAAAGTTCTAACGCCCCCTGGGCAGAATTAGTTTATATAGTCAATTAAAACCAAGAGTGTACTGGAGGGAAAGCTGTAAACATACCTCAGGTGCCTTCAGATATAAGTCTGGGCTAGCAAAACACCAGTTAATACACTGATGGAGGTTTCTACTTTGAAATTCAATTTAAATTCAATTGGATCATCACAGGGTTGACATGCTGAACTGCAGAACATCCCCTCTTGAGAGGTTGAGTTCACCTTTGATGATCACCATACTCAATTCAGCAAACTCTGTAAGCTCATCAAATTAATTCAGTTGGGAAGGGCTCCTAAGGGTCATTCTGGACAGAGCAATAACAGATATTTGTATAGGTCTCAGAATACCCCTGATTAATTAATATCTGCTTTAAGATGTTTTTGAATAATAAGACAATGGAGCAGTAACTTCATTTCACCACCTCTCACACTGACTGTCTAAGTGTATTTCTTTACCTTATAACTGATTACAAATTCATAAAGCTGTAAGACAATCCCATCCAAACAGCCCAATGGACAGACAACAACATTTTGTTGTTGATTTGTATGCAATCAGCTGGACTGTTTTTCAATTTCTGTAGCTTCCCTGAAAACTCTTATCATTTTCCAAGGAGGATTCAGTCTTGGAAGAATATTTATCTCAAGGGCTTTTCTGGAAAACCTGCCAGTCAGGGTCCATGGCAGTACTTCACAGTGCCACAGCTTTCTTTGCTAGACATGCAGAGGTAACTTCTCTCTACTAACACAACACTGGAGATGTCAGGAGGTTTTCAGTGCTGTGGTTCCATGCATTAACATGGACAACATTAATTAAAGCAAAGAAATGGCATTCTCTAGCTATAAACACCACTCTGGAATCTTACAATTGCACCAGTATTTCAGCTTTCACAGCTCCCACTATGTCTGCAGGTGAGATCTTGAAACGTGAACTAAATGCAAAAGAAATTTTGCAATCCTTAGTCCTCATGGTTGGAAAAAAAACCCCAAACCCAAAAACTTTGAAAACCTGGTACCAACATAATGAAGTCAATTAATTTCACCTAAATCTTTAGACAACATGGGATAATTGTTTTAGTTACTACTTTACAACTTTATGGGATCCAGGATTTCAGAGGAGTGTTCAAGAATCTGTGTATCTGCATAAATTGTTACTTGTGATGGGCCGTGAAACTAGTGATGAAGAAAAGAAGGATCCCACTATCTTTTCTGGTGATAGAAGAAAAATACTGGTAACAGTTGAAGAGGCTGTGGTCAAACCAAAGCATTTAAATGTTTCAAATCCAAAAAAAAAAAAAGGGAAAAAATGTGCACACAGATGGAATCCCAAAAGACAGCTGGGATTCCCTGCAACTGAGAAACCCTGCTGTTTACCCCAAGGGATCATCACTTGTCAAGTAGTAAGACTGAACATACATTTCACCATGTATCACTATGTACATTTCATCTACAAACCTAAAGCAGACCAAAGAAATTATTCAAACAAAAAAACCTCACACCCTAGGTATGTTAATATTGTCCAACACTTGTCAGGATTTTAATATGATTTCAAAATTTTTATTACTATCAAATGTGCCGGCCTAATGCAAATTAAATGTGCACCTAACATGGGGATAAATTCATTTTACCTAGCTAGAATGAATTATTTTCAAATCTGCAAAGTAAACATAAATCAAATGTTACTGTAATTCAGGTAAAAAGTAATACTCTCTAAAGTTACTTCAATTTGTTATTTTTAACTCAGGATACCCTTGGAAACCATCTTCAAACTCTTCCCCAGCTCTAAAGAGGTTTAAATAGATCTGTATTCTGGAACACCTGGACCTAGCTGAGTCCTCTTGATTCCTTGTGTCTGCTTCTGTCCTGGAGGAGGTGAGAAGCAACTGATTGGACAGGAATGGAGAAGCTGGAAAATGGATCTCTGAACTCTCAGAGGTCTTCCACTGCCCACATCATTCTGTCTTGATGGGCTTTCTACTCTGATCCTTCCTTCTTCTGAAGCCTTCACCTGGCTTCACTGCACTGTTGCTGCTCCCCTGCCCTTTCCTCCCACTTCTTTTCCCCCATTTTTTAAATCCCTGACTATGTATACTCAACTTCCCTTCTCAAAGAGCATGGGATGGATAGCAGTGCATTTTGCCATCACTCTCTTGACTTTGTTTTCTCATTTTATTTTTCCTTTTACTCTCTTTCCTGTTCATTTTGTTCTTTGGGAAAGCAGTGTATTGTGTGTTTACACAATAACCAGAACCAGGAAATCATATTCTTAGTCAGTGCTGTGATTAGCATAAACGTGCTGAGGATATTCTGAAAGTTGACAACCCTGAGTGAGTTGAGTCATCTCTGCTGTGGTGAGTTGATACCTGTGGGTAGCACGAGCACTGTCAGTGTGTTTTAGTGTTCAGGTATCTGCCGTGGGTGTTGAACCCTACTGCTTTAATGTAAAGTTGAATACTTTGGATAATACTATTTCAGAGATGACATGCACCTGTTCCGATGAAATCACACACTATATAACTTATCTTGAGACAAGATATAATGCAGCCCTGCTTGCACACTTTCACGCTGAATTATCAGTGCATTTTTCCTAGTGAGTTAACCTCACCATTGTAAATTACTGTCTACTCTAAGAATTTCATCTCTCTTTCTACTAATGAGGCCATGTTGATATTTGCCAGTAAACACTTTCTGAACGTACTTGCATGAATGTCACTTATTTCACTTTTGCTAAACATTTCTCACATAAGATAGAGGAATACTCTGCTCAGCATAGCTCAGCTGCAATTCTGCAAACATCAAATTTACTCTGGATAGGCTGAGGGGCTAAACTGTGGGATAAACCATCTATCCCTGGGAAGCTTCTGACAATTGGTCTCTCATTTTGTCCAAATATCATTTGGGCTTGGGGCAGTTAATGTGACAATAGATATTTCAAATGGTCAAGGGGACAATTACAGAGGTTTTTCCAGAAGATATGAAGGCATTTATATTGTGTATGGATTAATTCTGCCTACTCCCGTGGTCTAGCTAGTTACACCAAAGCCATCCAAAATGATTGCTGTATCTGCAGCTTAGTTTAGTGTAGTACTGAATAATTTCTAGTTTAGAACAATTTTGTAATTTTTTCTCTGTTATACTTTTTCTTAACCTGGAATGGATGATTTAAATCACCTTTTCCAAAAGTCCAAATTTCATATATCGTATGTTTATATTTATCTAAGGAATAGAAGGAGGAGTAATGATAGGACAAGGGGGAATGGCTTTAAGCTGAATGAGAGTAGGTTTAGATTAGATACAAGGAAGAAATGCTTCACTATGAGAGCAGTAAGGCACTGGCACAGGTTGCTCAGAGAATAAGATTCCCTGTATCTGGGGGTGTTCCAGGCCAGGCTGGATGGGGCTTTGAGCAGCCTGGTCTAGTGGAAGGTTTCCCTGCCTCAGGCAGGGGAGTTGGAAGTGGATGACCTTCCAGGGTCATTCCAACCCAAACCATTCTATGATTCTATGAATCCATTAAAAATACAAATATAAAAAAGGACATGCATAAAGCCTTCTATAAATCATCCATTACACAGAACTAAAAAACAGCTAATTATAGATTCTGCTTATTATATATTGTTATTACCTTGTTTGGAACTGCAAACTCAGGTTGTGTATTTTACTTTAGGAACGTGATTGTTTTTGTCATGAATGGTGACTAAGTCACACTTTAGTAGTAGTAAAAGATAACTTATTTTAATTTCAACCTTTTTTTCTTTCTTGGAACCAAAGATGGAGGAAATAAAAAGTTCTTTGTAGATGCTTGTCCGATATTTTAACTGCATAAATCAGTGCAGCTCTATTAGGATTACATTTCTAGTGAATATTGTGAGGTCTTTATGAAATACATATTCAATACAATGGCATTGTAGTCAATGGTGTAGGTATTGCAACATAATTCTCTCAACGCATTACACAGTATTTGAACTTCACTGGTGCACACACTGAATGCACACAAAATATTATATAAAAATTACTCTGTAATTTGAAATAGAATTGGGGAATAGTAAAGAATCTATACCTTTCTTGAGGACTTTTAAAGATTTTTATGCACCCTTTTATTAGCTATTTATATATATATCTTTACTAAGCAGAAATGTGGTACTTTAAAGTAAGAGCATAAATCCAACATACAATCCTCTGCCCAAGTTTTATATTTGTTAAGACAGAATAATCATTTAAGGTAGAAGTTTAACGCATGATTCAACAACCAGAAGCCTACATCTATGACTGTGATTAATTATTTTTAGTTCAGTTAAAACATCCCAGTTTATCTCCTTTTAAGATTATCCTTGACATATTTAGAAATCCTAATGCAGATTTTATGGCCCACACCTATCCTTGATGGTGCTAATGGACTAGGCATAATGAATCATTCTAATTTGGATGAAAGGACCACACAACATTGTGGCAGTCCTTTAGAGAATTAAGGCTCAATTCTGATCTTCCAGACTTATGAATGCATTTTTGGGATTAGGCCACGTATCTGTACATCTGTTGAGTCTCAAGGGGTGTATACTCAGCTAAGTATTCTGACCTTCCAATGTACTGTATCAAATGTGTGGCCTTGGGATATGAAAGGATTTGATTACAACTGTATTTTAACACTGATTTAATATATAATTATGGGGTAAAACCTAATTCCTCCTTACATCTTCATGTAGAAAATTCCATCACTATTAAGCAGACACTAGGATATTTTTTCCCCAGCGAGCATGATAGTAAATGGAAGAAATTGAAACACCCACCCAGGATAATGCAAAATCAAGGACAATCTTCTTAGGGATAGCTTTAAAATCAGCTTCTTGTGTCCATAAAAAAACAAACTTAATTGGTCTTCTAAAAGTCTGCTGCTACTTGGTACGCTGTTGCACTATGCACTATACTTGAGAGCTTATGTATAAATAAATTGGAACAAGGTTCCTTTGGTAATTTTTACTATTACTCTATGCTTTCTTGTTCACAAGTAATGAGGAGAGCAATTAACTTTACACACATACTATATTTGTAACACTGATAGAAAAGTTTACAAATAATTGGAATTTTCTGGTTATTACCTATTCACTCATAATTTGTTTTTCTAGTATATCAAAAATTTCCTTTAGCCAATTAAATATTCATAAGGTATGCTTTGTGTTTTCATGTAAAATTTAATTTTTTTTTTATTCCACTGAAAACCCCTTCCCAAATATTATCAGTGAAAAACTCCTCAAAATATTAAAACAGCCTTCAAAAGAAAATCAGTTCAATAGATTTTAACATATGACTGGGCAGTATTTTTGGGGTTTTAATTTTTCTTCTATATCATAAAATTTTGCATAGATTTTTAAATAAATAATAGTGGTATTAAGTAACTGATTAATATGAGGATTTCAGAGAAAATATTTTCCAAAATTCTGTGTTTTTTCATCAATATGGTATGTCACAGATCTGAATTACAGATTCATGGTGCTAATATTTACTTTATCATTTCAGAAAGTTTGGACCCGGAAGATGAACTGAGCAGAGCAGCACCTTGTAAGCAGTTACTTTCTGCCAGTTGAATAATATGCCACACATAATCAGGCAGTTTTCCCCCCACTGCCTAAAAGCATGATGATTTTATTCCACTGTTCTCACACAAAAATGAAATTTTCCCTAAAATGCCCAATGACAGATTAAAAGTATCCTCAGTTTTTGTAGTTTGTATGACATTGTTGTGTAACGCAGCTCTCGTTTAAATTGTTTCAGTGTACTGATTACACACAGCACGACTAAGAACTGCAACTATGCAAGCTTCCATGCAAAAAAAAAAGTTTCAAAACAATGGGTGAAGGTCCTTCACTGGGACTGGAGATAAAGATGGAGAATCCAGCAGCAGGACTGGTGAGTACGGGGCTCTGGTTCCAGTAAGACTCAACAAACAGCTCAGATCAGAATCTAAAGTCCAGGAAAACAGCCTGTAGCTTCGAGATTAGCTTTCTCACACTATTCCTGAGTTAAGCCAGTACAAACATCATCATGAATGCATAATTATGATTACGCACTACACTATTGCATAATAGATCTTAAAATCTGGAAACAAAGAAGTAGTGTAGGAATGCTGTTTTCAGGCTTTTGGTTTTGAACACAATGAAGTTAAGGGTAAAAGACTTTCCATAAGGAAAAAAACAGTTCCAGGAAAATGTGTTTTACTTGGAAAAGTCATACAGATAGTTATGAAACATTTACACATAAAAGAAGGGGTAAAAGGGAGACAGGGACCTGGTGCTATGTTTATAACTTGAAAATAACAATGAACAAAGCCCAAACCCCTCCCATACTAACATATTTTAGGGAACTAAAAAAAACCCACTATCACTTGGAATAAGTAACAATAGACAAAGAAACTGGAAGCTTGGCAAGTTTACTTAAAGGATCTTTTTTTTCTCAGAAAGAAATAAATTCGATTTTTTAAAATTCCTTGCAGCAAGAAATTTCCTTATGAACCAAAGCTCAACTCGGGGACTGATGGATACACACAGGTTGGTATCCTATGTTTAAATGACAGTGTTGATAAAAAGGTGATTGCTTAAAGGGATGGATTCATTCACTTTCGTGTGTGAATTTGATGAATGCAGTAACTGGGTACCTCTACAACTAAAGACTGTTGGTATCAAACTCTTGTCAGTTGCCAGTTTATTGATGAAGCCACTTTGGGCCAGCAAACGCTGCAGCTCAGCGTTCTCTAATAGGACACCTTGAGACCTGTAAAGACTCTGGGATCACAAATCCAAGGAGTGGTCCTGAAGTGGGAGGGGGCTGACTTTCAAAAGCAAGGAGCATCAAAAAGAACAACAAATTTGCACATAGGTCCTATACAGGGGTCAGGTTAATTTTGTTGTTGTTGCTGTATGAAATGAAAACTCACAGTGGTAATAAGAGTCAGGCTAAATACAATCACGCTGCAGATGGAATTTAAGTGATTAGAAAACTATTCTACTGTTGGCTAAGACAAATTTCACAAAAAATTACTTTTTAATTCCAAAAGGTAATTTTTCCTTGAAGGCCTTCCCTGGTTCAAAGAACACCCAATCCAATCCAATAAAATCAAATCCTTTAGCCTACCAGTAAAATTTTTGAATGAATTTTCAGAACCTGAGGAAAAAAAAAAAAAAAAAAAAAAGCCAGCTTCCAAATGTTTCTAGCACTTCAAGATACCAATGAAGCAAATAAAAGGGAAAGAAAGACCCTCAGTTGTGTGTTATGGGGCCAAGAAAGCAACCTAACACCACAAAGCACCAGAAATAAATCAAGCTTGCAAAGAGCAAAAGCTTTAGAAATTGGCAGAAGCAGAGCAGACCAGGCTATCAAACCCCACAAGTTAGGACAACTTTACACCAGAATTTCTCTTCTTATCACAGAATTAGGCATAAAAATGCCCCACTACTGCAGCCACCATATCAGTTTCAAACAACTACCTTGTATCACTTGGCACTAAGTGGCAGCAGCTGTTCAAGGCAGACTCGAACCTGGTGTTCCAGCTGAGCAGGGTTTTTTCCCTGCTCCCAAGAGATATGAGCTTTCAGGTGAGGTGTGAAGCTGCCATCAGCCTGGGGCATTGGTCTTGTGTGGCAGCCTCCAGGCTTCAGGATTACTACACAGGGTTACTCTGTGCTGCTGTGGTCACCACAAACCTTCTCAGTTTTTCAGGGAAGGAAGTGAATAATTGCCTAATTTTCACAAGTCAGATCCCATTTGCACACTGAAGGGAGATGGTCACATCTGCAGAGCCTCTGACAGCTCCTGCTAATTCTGAGGAGAAGAGCTGGATGATGGAAATCTGCCTCTTCACTCCTCCACTGCAGAGGTGACCCTTGATCAAACTTTCTTTTACTAAGCTGTGGATGGTGAACAAGCAAACACAAGCTACATCATCAAACAGAAGAAGCAGTGGTCTTAGCCAGAGCTGGTGGTGCCATGGCCTTAGGTTCACACCAACCAATGGAAGGAGAAAAGGGATGCTCAGGACCAAGCGCTCCTGCTCCTTGCAGCTGAGGCAGATCCAGCCCCTGCTCCTCCAAAGTTCAAGTGAAACTTGATTTACAGCCACACCTCGGGCAGCAGGCAAGTGCTGGGAGAGCTGAGAGAGATCTGGACAAAGAGTGATGGGAGGTAGAGGCAGGGGGCAGAGGGTTCCCTTAGTATTATAAAAATGCATCTTATTCTGTTTTTAATCAACGAACCTTATCCAGCAATCAAGGCAGATATATAATAAGCTGAGCTACTCTGTAAATCTAAACATTCCCCACAAATAGAAAAGATACAGCCTGAGCTCTCTGATTGTTACTACGGCAACTATCTAAAATGAAAATCTTGTTAACCCTTTGCATGCTGTAGCCACCCATGCATCAGTGTTAGCTGACTTCTGTGCACTTATCTCTCCTTTTTCCCCCTCAAGAAATTCATAATTGTATTGCTTCACAGTAGTTATGCTCTGGTTCTCCTGTTTGAGACCGAAAGAATTGTGATAGGTGGTAGTTTCATAGGTACAGCTGAGTTTTGTTACTTACTCATCACTGGGATTATAGTTCAAAAAACAACTGAAAAAAACAGAAGAGAAAATCCTTACATTACTCCATAAGGCCTGGGATTTTGATTAAAACCTTGACAACTGGAATGGGATGTTTTCTAATAAACTACATCTTTTTTCTATTAGTTATGAAATGATCTGACTGTAAAAAGCATATTTTTCAGAGGAATTATATCTGTATACTGCACTATAAACTGGCTACTTTTCAAACACTTTTTAAAAGCTTCTCTTTCTTAAGTACTTCACAGAAGACTGACAGTGATTTTAACAAAATAATATGTTAACTACAGTGCAATGAAAATTAATGGGCAGGTATTTGACTTGAAAAATTCCTTAAATGCAAGAAAATTTAGACAAAATAAAAGTGATTTTCTAATTTTTACAAGTTGTAGATAATATTCCAATCAAATTTATACTTGTATGTACCTCAATATTCAAGACAGTTTCATTATAATATCTATTTGGCAGCATCATGACAAAGTGAAACTCTGCAGTTCTTAGGTCTTCTACAATTCATCATTGAAAACAGAAGCCATGGAATTTTTTCCATATTCAAAGTAAAAGAAGCAGGACATGGTCCATAGAAAACAATTCTATTGATTCTTTTACCTTGTGCCTACCGTGTAATCAATAGAGACCCTTCAGTACTGGGCAGAAATAGACTTCTAATGGAATTCCCACTTTGTTGTTACTGAGAGTGAAATGCTTAATTGATATTTTACAGACTTACATGATTCACTTCAACATAGCTAATTTAAAAGGTTATTACTTGCATATTTTGCAGAACTGAACAACACATATATATTAATAAACAACATACTTTTCTTTATAAAAGCAATATTTACATGTAAATGAGCCCATATAACTTGCAGTGACTGAAGTAAATTATCTTAAGATCTTGAATGGTGTTCACATTAAATTTTAAGGTTATCAAGCTTTCAATACACTAAAATAAAGATGCCATTTACAATAAAATAGTAGTTAAATATCAGTACTAAAATGCTCAGTTTTATTAAAAAGAAACACTGACTAATTTTAGGTTTAACTAAAATTGTTTTAAAGTTTGAGAAAATAACTGATTTTAAAAAGAAACTGGATTCCCTTAATAAATTTGTATGTCAGAGAATGATGCTAGAAACCTTAATATGTGCCCTTATTTACAGAAACTTGAACCCATTAAAGTGGACAAGCTAATTTTACTTCTTCCTTCTTAATAAACACCTGTGTGACAAAGAAAGCTCACAGACCTTGCCTGCACTGTAAATAAACTGAAGAGCAGATTGATGGCACTGTGCAAAAATGACACTTCTTGTCTAAACCAAATTGTTTTAATTGTGTAGTGTTGCTAATTTAAGATTTTGGATAAGAATGTGTGAGGTGCATAACACATGTGAAGATGATGCTGGAATATACACAGGTAAGAAAATGTTTACCAGGAGAATGACTTGAATTAGTTTCTCTGACTCAGGATGTGTTCCAATTGTATTTTTCAACATTTGAAACATTTCTCATTTTTCAGTAATTAATCTGATATATAGCATTCAAAGCAATTTACCTTTTTTCATTTTTAAATTTTTTCGAAATCTCTTTCATAAAGTCAAATGGACTACATTTTCAAGAGTCAAATTCCAAATTTACAACATTATAATCACTAGATTCATCCTAAAGGCTTTTCAAACATCATGTCTATTTATCAGTATTGGCTTATTTCCCAGGAATATAATATAATTGAGAAATGCACTGGCTAATCAACATACTACACATAATTCTAGGAAGGTATAACAATCTTAATTTTCCACTGTTTTATTTCAAGTAAGTGAAGTGTCTTTAAAACAGGCAACATCACCATTTATCTGTTTGTTTGTTTGTTTGTTTATCCCTCCAACTCCACTTTGTTTCCATATTACCTTTAAATTGCTGAATTTCCCAAGCTGGCTGCTAACTAACTGAGTTGAGTTCTCAGTATCTCCTACCAGGTAGCTATTGATCCCAACTCCTTTGGCTTTGCTATAGTTGTATATAACTATTTTGAAAGGGAAAGATTACTTGAATGTGATTTATCTGTCCAGGTCAATTACAAGGACTTGTCTTTGGGACAAACTAGGGTCAAATATTTTCTTCCCTGAAGAGTCTTTAAAGACTTGGGGGAACTTCACCATGTATTCCCCAGAGAAGTCCTCCCTTCTTACAGGTATGTGCCCTTCTTGATCAGGCACAAAAAGAGTCATGGAGCTTACAGCAGGTAAAGGGCTTTCTCAAAAAGTTCAAAAGAAAGGGAGTTTCACACCCTGCATATAGAAATGATGAGGCAGGAGATTCTGCTCTGTTACTAAAAATTCCTTAGTAAACCTCAGTAATCCAGCACACACCTACCTCATCATCTGACTGCACATCTCCATTTCTTCAAACTTAACCTAAAATATTTCCTAAAGCCTAATGAGCAAAAGCTTTTGATAAAGCTATAGCGAAGGGCCAAATTTGGCAATTATCACTGAGAAAAAAAAATCAGCTAAGCAAGGTATATTACCAACAGAAGCAATGTTTCAGATGATTGTCATATGTAATCACTTGGTAATTTCTCATTGGAGTATAATGGCAGCAGGGAAGAATAATAAACAAGGTACACTGCTGAAATCTATAGATGGTTCAAAGAAAACTTCATGGAGATATATTATTCAGTAATGAAAAAAGTAGTCTTTCCAATTGTGGTAAATTTTTAAGAACCTATGATGAGTTGATTTGGGGCAAAAGACTCAAACAAATAATGATAAAATAGAGAATACAACATAATGTTGCAAATCCTGAATAATTGTATTATGAACCCTTGAAGTGTTTTCTTTAAACTTAACACTGGCTTAAAGTGTACAAAATAAAATATTCAGTGTAGTTTCATGCAAATGCCAGGTTCAAGACTAGCAGTTCGCAAAGGCTATCACATCTGTCCAGGCATATCTGTTTGGTTCTGCAGCCTCATCTGTAGTTCCATAACACACAAGCAAATAGACAACAGGTCATATTTTACTTTCAGTAACAAAGACAATATTCCCATTGACATCAAAAGGAATTGCACCTGTGATTCAGATAACAGAATTTAAGCCGATCTTTTCAGATCATCTTTTCTTTGGGGTTTCTTGACTGTCAGAGATTTCATTATGTTAATAATTTCATTTTGAATTTAAAGGGAAAAAGTGTTGCTACACTTACCTACCCCCCCACCCAACACACCCTGTCTCCAAACAT
This sequence comes from Chaetops frenatus, assembly GCA_013400775.1. Taxonomy (NCBI): domain Eukaryota; kingdom Metazoa; phylum Chordata; class Aves; order Passeriformes; family Picathartidae; genus Chaetops; species Chaetops frenatus. The sequence continues at coordinate 48,439 of VZTR01008357.1, read as the reverse complement.
ATCAAGCCTGATCCTTGAAATATTTATTTCTGCATTACTTCAGCTCAAAATACAAGAGAAGTCAGTAGGAGCTGCTGTGGGACAACCTTCAGGCATTACAAGCTTTGGATATCATAAGCATTTACCTATAGGAAGACAAAGATATCCTTTTCTATTCCATTTTACTTTATAAAAGTTAACATTATTGGAGGTAAAACCTACCTTAATTTCATTTACATATACCACCAGTATTCATAGTTCACAGAAATTCCAGGGCTAGTGAGGAATTCATAATTCCACTAAGGAATACATTCCATTTCTTTTGGTTTTGTTTTTTTTTTTCTGAAAATTATTTCCATTTAGAGGAATAACAATCAGCTTAATCAGATCATCGAAAACCACAAAATGGACACAATATTGCTCTCCCTGATCTCAGTGACACATCATTACTCATATCTACAAATCCATACTATGTCTGTGTAATATATGAAGAGATTGATTGGAGGAAAATGGATCAAACCAAAGATGGAGCAACTAAATACTCAAGAAGAAGACTAAAAGTTAGCATACTAAAATAATGGCAGCATTAGAATCATAATAGGGCACAATTGACTTGGAGAAGGATGCCAATAAAATGTAAATAAATGCAGTGACACGCAGTTCATTCTAGGAACTAGAGGGTCATATACCTGTGAAGGCTGCTCAGTGCATCCTTGTATGCTCTCCAGCATCACGATGCAAGTGCTCCAACCAGGACATTCATGTATCTAAAATCATATACTTTTTCCTCTCAGTTTTCTGCAGCTAAGAATGATGATGTATTTAGAGATTATGCTCATGGATACCTGCAGCTTCATACTTTTCTTGAGGACATGTACTTTGCAAAAAGCTTCACTACTTCTATCCCATTTCCTCCACCAGGGTTTAAAAAAACTATGTATTTCAACATCCCTATAGAGTTACAGATTTAAATCCTTACTCAAGAAGCTAAAAAGGTTGCTCAGGCAAAGTTTTGTTACCATCATGCCTCCTATACTCAGGAAACAACAACCCTGCCCAATGGAATTGCAAAGAAGGGAAAGAGCAAAGCCCATACTCCAAAATATATTTAAAGCTAACTATGTATTTTTTTCCAGTTATTTCACAGTATCCCTGTTTTAAGTGCCCATGGTCAGCTAGGCTTTCTCTTTCAAAATTCATGTAGTTTTATTTTACTTGCCCTAGAGCTAGATTGTATGAGGAAGGTATTAAAAATTCCTTTTTCTCTATCAGGTCTGAGAGAAAATTCACATTACCTGAAATCAAAACAAAAATGGCATAATTTTGGAAGGAACAGATTTATTTGAATATTCAAATGACTTTTGAAGAATTCATCCATTTTAAAATCAGTCGTGCTGATACATCACCAATAGAAATGGCATTGAATGCAACCATACTCTATGGAAATAAAAACTATAGAGAGTGAATACAGGCATTACATGAGAAAAACTCTAGAATCACTCTCTGAATCACTGTTTTTCTTAGTTAAAGCATTTAAAGCCAAGATGAAGGATCTAGATCCATTTAATCAACTGTGGCCATGGTCTATTTTACCAGTAAAAGTTTTTCTAGTTTTCAATAGTTCTGAAAGATTTAAGGCTTAATAGATTGAATAACTATAATTTACAATAGCAGATATTCAGGTTCCTAAGTCTCTTCATACATGGGTATTTTATCTTTTGGCATCCTTTATCCTATTTTCCATTATTTTCTTTTATAATTTGTATTTTATTTAGTGGTTTAGTGACCGGTAAGGAAAAAGGACAAGCAAGATATATGAGTAGAGTCCTGAAATTTCCCTCTTTCTCATTCTGAACATGGCTATTAAATTCAGAAATCATTCAACAGACATTAGCTAATCACCATTTTTCTGAAGGATTAGATTATATAACAAGAGATGCACCAACTTGTATTAAGAAACATTTGACTTCAAACTACATGCTAAAATCAACAGGAATATACTATCTTAAATACTTGAGCAAAACTCAGTAAAAGATACAGTAGGCAAACATTGTAGTCAGCTCAGCAGTGATTACCAACTCATGCTCCAAATTCACTATAAAATGAAAATCAATATTTCCACAAGTTCCTGCAACATAAAAGATAACCTTCATTGATTTTTCTAGACTTAGGCCTCACTGATAAAATCTAATATAAATTTTCAACCACGAGGATTTGGATCAGAGCAGGGGTGATAAGTCCTGCACATCTCTTAAGAGGTGGAGAATTTTTTTTTTTAAAGTGCACGTTCATACTATTTATAATTTGCCCTGTGCAAGTGAAAGCCTTTTCCACCAGCGCTATCAGGGATCTCTTCTAATTTTTATTACTGTGAGGCTAAAGCCTGTTCCAGATAATTTGGAAATTTCAGGGGAATTGTGATAGGGCTGATGGTGCAGCCCTGGCTGACTTGAGAAAAGAGCTAACCCGTAATAGCCTCCATGGCCGTGCTGATTAAATGTTGCCATAGATGAAAGGCCTGCCATCGCCGCAATAAATTAACCAATCACACAAATCCCAAGTCAGTGCTAATCCTTCCTTGATACTCTGATCCTCTGATCAGCTCAAGGAGGTAAAGAAACTGGCTTGTGACGCTTGGTGCTCTAACCCCTGGATTTCATGTACACAACGAGCTAATGATATCTTGCTGACCAGTTCAATGGGATGAACTTCTCTCACAACCCTTAGGGAACACTGTGGCCTTCTTTAAAAAAAATGACAAGCACATGGCAGGTTTTGTGTTTTATTGCAGCACTGCAGGAAAACTAACCAGCACTTGTAAACTGTTAACCACAATAAGCATCAAACTGATGTCTGCTATAAAGCCCACTGCACTTTACAAGTGCCAGCGATGGATTAAACAGGAACCAAGACACTAAACCACGAACAACTGTTCAAGTAATTGTGATTACGCTATCTCCATTGCAATAGGAAAGTCTGCTACCTTACCTATTAGCTCAGTTTTTACCCTGCTCCTATAATTTGGGGAGGGGGAGTAGGAGTGAGGATATGTGTCCACATATCTGAGCATGTACAAGAGAGGAAGAGAGAGTCCCTCTACCTCTTACTCTCAATTGTACCGCCACAACATGATTATAATCAGATTTAGACACAGGCTCATTTAATCAATTAACAGAAGGCCTGAACACATGCAGCATTTTCTCATTAATTATGTGAATGCTGTCTTTCCAATACACTTTGTGAAATTGAGTCTGTGCAGCCTGTGTTAGTATACTTCATAATTGGGGAAACTCTTTTTTTGTGGTAATTGGTTGCTAAAAGTAAGAAAGCTCTGGGGTTTGCCTCTAGGGCTTCCACACATAAAGAGTTTTGAAAGTACTTCATTATCTCTCCTGGTCAGTTCTGTGAAATTAAAACTGGTTTTCCCTTTTTCTTTGGGGAAGTGGTTTGGAAGCAGGATTCCTAGAAAATGTCTGCACATAGGGGTGGTGTGTGTATGGGCATGTGTGTCTGTGCTCATGCAAACATACACACATCCACATAAAATCACATAACCCTGGCTTGTCTTAGGGACTGCCATCACCGAAGTCAACACAAACATGAAGCACACAGGGTTTGACCACTACTATGTATTGAGACATGATAGGTCTCTGGATATCAGTGGGTTTCATAACTTCTTCAATAATGATTTATTTTTCCAAACTTACACAGCGAAAATCAATCATACTTGAGGGATTTGCTACGTTCATAAGTTTTGGGATGGTGTCCAATTGGTCAGACTAGATGCTACTTGGAAGGGAGATAGCTAACTGAGTCACTATACTTACTGCCTGTCTTTGCCTGTCTCATACATCTTTTTGTATGTACACATCTCTTGGGGATACACACATGCACACACACATGGGCTCTGCTGCTGCTGCTGCTGCCCCTGACTTTCCCAGCTAACCTCTTCACACTGCTGGGCTCACAATAGTTAGTCCTGGAGCAAGCCTCGTGGGAATTAATTAGTAAGAATAAGACAAGAAGGCAGCACTCTCTGCAAGCCATTGTGGGCCAACATTTCCCAGTAATACAGCTATCCTAGGCAAAAACTGTTTTCCAAGAACAGCAGATGTTAGTGCAGTCCAGAAAGGTATTTAAAGTACATTTTATTCAATAGAACCACAGGGGTTGGAAGAAATTAAACGGGGCTCTTCTGTAAAATTTTATCCCCTTGATTTTACCTCTGATGCTTCATATTGGCTAATGTGTATCTACTTTAATGCTGCACTTATCCAAGTTAACTATACTGCACAGTTAATATTTTAACTTTTACTGGCTATCAGAGCAATACAAAAGATCATACTTTGTGATAAATCATTAAAATAATATGCTTTAAAAATAATACCTTATGGAAGTGGTTCTAACATATGCAGAAATTCTCAGGCTTGATAGCCCACGGTAAAGCTTAAAGTAAAATAATTTAATGAAGATAAAAGCAAGACTAGTTATTTATGAGCATTTATACTTTATGAGGATGGAAGTCATCTTCAGAAAGACCTATGCATGCTTTCACTTTAAATCCCTTCCTTCATAATGTAAATGTTTTATATTTCCACAACAGCATTACGCTAAGAAAAAAACCTATTCCATTCTTTGCTAAGTGAGGGACTTCTTTAAGGACAAATATATCCTCTGACAACTAAAGCAATGGTCTTGGACATACCTGATTCTCATTCTCTCCACACAACTGGACTTCACAAAACAACTCGAAATATAACCTTTTAGTTAAGCAAAGCTGCACCATGTTTTCACATAAAGATCTCCATTTGTGCCTGCACAAGTGAAAATGGGAGAATATACACATTCATCGGTGATTGCTCTTATGAAGCTTCAGGCCCACAGATTGGGTCCACACTCTGAAAACTTCCCTCACTAGCTAACAAAAACTCAATCTCCTGCTTTTCTGCAAATACCATGGATAGACTAGATTACGGTATCTTTAGAGAAGCTAAAATAGAATTCAGAGGGGACATTTATAGTGCTATATTCATCTTTTCTCACAGAATCATAAAACTCATAGTACAGCAGGCACCGAATCCATTGCAATCAAACCACTAAAGAAGGCAGGAGGAAAGGGAGCTTGCTCAATTTTACTGGGAACAGAGAAGGTGGACTTCATCCAAAGATTGATTCTTTTATATTTCTC
>VZTR01008357.1:0-43231 GCA_013400775.1 Chaetops frenatus | reverse complement strand
TTTTTTATTTTTCCCCTGGAATTTTTTTTTTAAAAAAAAAAAAAAAAAAAAAAAAAAAAAACAAACCCACCGTCTTTGTATTTTAAATAATATTTTAAATAATCTTCAACATATGCCATTGTATACTCTTATTGTGGAAACTGAAAAAAATTTAAACACACACAGATTGTCTTAACGTATATGAGTATATAAAAATAGTCCTTCTCTTCAAATGACAATTTCACTTGACTGCATTGTCTCTTTTGTCTGAATAATGGTTTCAAGCAAGTGAATGAATTAGTCACAAGGAAAACTAACTTCATTTCCATTCCCTAAATTTTCATTTTGTCCTTGTTTTGATAACTCTTCACTCACCAGGTGCACAGCATTTTAAATTGTGGTTTCAAACGTGCTAATGTAAATTCCAAATCACTGGCATCTGCAGAGAGGGACGGGAAGTTCATCACCAGTGTCAGTGCTGTTTTAAGTGCAGCATCACAGTAGTATTTTGAGGTCAGCCCTATGCTCAGAGAGACTTTACAAAGAAACTGGGTTACTTAGGTAACTGTGTAATGCACCTAAACATGAACAGCTCCCCTGGCAGAATTGCTACTGAATAACAAGAGTAGGAATGCAAAAATAAAAGAATGCAAGAAGAACAGATTGAAAAGAAATAACTCACACCTTTTCATCTGCAGGCTGAAGGATCTTCTTACTAAATTCTTTGTCAAAGAACAAAGTAATGAAATTTTAAAGTTTTTACTACAATAACCTTGGATCTCCCAGGGAATATTCAGTGAAATATGAGAGAGGTTTTAATACCTGGAAGCACAGCTGCATTATAGTGAGGTCAATTCAGGAGCACTATTGAGACTCTAGGCCATAATGACTCCATATGGAGCCGGACAGTAGCTAAGGCAATAAACTTTCACAGTGTGATTTCTTTGCTCAGTGCAATACTCACATAATTCAGCAGTTACTCATCTTTCATTCAGTGGAGAGGGCTTTTTTTTCCCCTTTATTTAAGAGCCACCATGTGCTCATTCTTTCCTCCTCATCACAGAAGGTTTAAATATCCAAAGAAAACATTGACTGAATTCCCAATTAAAAAAACCAGGATTTTATGACTGTCTGAATGCTGTAGAAAAGGGAAATTCCTCAGTCCTTGACCCCCACACAAAGATGTTTCCGTTTGTCTTAGACACTGGTGTTAAATGGATATTGGCCTTGGCTTCCGGAGTAATAAGACACTAAATGCATTTGAGGACACAGAAATAAGAAATTGGGGACAGCTGCGGACAGTAGATTTGGGACACTGGTATCATGTATGTAACAAATCTTTATTAATAAGTACATTAAATCCCATATTTTTCATTTATAACCGCTGCATAATTTCCTGTTAACACTTCATGTAAATTCCAGATAAGGTAATAATTTTTTTTCAGAATTCTATTTCTGTTTCATTATATGTTCTACACTCTGCCCCAAAGGTCAGTCGCATGATTGAAGTTTTATGCCTCATTAAAATTCCCCTAGTTAAAACATGGAGACAGAATTTTGGTAATTCCTTTCTCCACAACTACAATTAACCATTCCGCTGGATTCCTGTATTACTGCAATCCAAGTTTAAAAATTACTGTATGGTGAGATGGTCAAGGGGTCTAAATGTCCTAAACATAAGGCTCTTATCTTTCTTTGCTCCAATGGCTGAAAAACCCTGCGCCACCACCTCCCAGTTCAGTATTTCTAGCTAGCAGCTGCTATCAGAAACCTAAATAACAAAAATATGCAAACTTGCACACTAATTCCCTTTGGAGATAGATCTTGGCTGCAGCCCTGTCATAAATCAGAGAATTTCGATATGAAATGAGGCAAGCAGCTCTAATCATTTCTGCATTTCAAATTGGATCACTGGCTCAATCACTGGGCTTTTTTAAACTGCTTGCCTAAGAGCAAATGTGAGGCGGGAGATAATTCTGAAGAAATCTCTTCTTTTGTGGCCGTAGAACTCTTTTAACTGTTTCAAGACTGAAGGCCACATTTCAGTGATAATAACATATATCTGCTGCGAGAGATATGGATCCTTAAAGACATCTTCCCTCTCTTTCAACTCATAGAATTCCATCAATATCTGCATATATTATATATATTAATATATGTGCATGTGCATATGGGTGTTGTGTGCATAAAAAGAGAGGGAGAGAAAAGAAGAGAGAAACATCTGACATGTAGCCTCAGTATATTTCCCTTTAGAATTTTCTCTTCTGACTTACTCAGTGTGGGTTTGAATTGCCGCACAGTTAACTTTGTACACATATACCCAGGCATTTCAGAAATTTATTTAATGTTGAAAGCAAAACTGAAAAGTAACCCTCACCTGCCCAGGTTTTGGCTCAGAAATAAATCAGAATATAAAATCAAGGTAAACAGAGATCTTTGATAATTGTGTATGACCTCCAGAGGCTTCCTCCTTACCCATCAAAGTCCTGAAATTCTCCTTTATAACACCATTGATTTTCTATTTTCATGCCTTATCTAAACCCTGAAAACAATATATCACAAAAATTACCCTTACAGTCAATTACTGTGCAAACAGCATCCTCTTGACTCTCTGTTTTTATGCCCAGAGTATCCACTCTTTTTCACCCAAACAGTACTAGTGCCTTGTTACAGTTTCAGTGTCCTCACCGCAGTGCTTTGAAATTGAATTTAACTCTATTATCAGTAGGCTTTTGTAATCTCATGTAAGCCTAATAGTGATCAGATGGAATTTTACAGCTAAGCTCCCTGCATTTTGAGGACTAATTTAAAATATTTATATTTTTCTTTTTTGTTTTAGACAGTTTAAAAAATCACCTAACCAGCTTTTATTGTCTCCTATTTTCACCTTCTATCACTTCACACTCTATTTTCTTTCTGGAAGCTGGATACATAATTTTTGATACTTAAATTTCTGTTAATAAAATTTATTAAACTGCTTCATTCAAGGCTGATCCGGATTTTTGACGATTTTAGCATCACTGCACAGTGCTAGTGGTGCAGCCATAAAACAAATATCACTGTTTTTTATTATCTCATGTAAGTATAAAAATATGCTGGTAGGTAAGAGCAACCCAAAACTCTACACTGCCACCCACATTTGATTCTGTCAAGGTTTAAAAATATGCATATGTTTATATAAATGTATGTATGTATGTATGTATGTATGTATGTATGTATGTATGTCGGTACTTTCTTCAGACACCTTGACAGCTGCAAGGGCTGTACTGACAGTGGTCTCCTATTCTTCTGCTATGCACACATAAAAAAGAAATCTCAAGAACTCCTGTCAGGATTGTCAGGGAATATGCTGAGGAGACCAGCTCACCAACAGACACGTCCTTGCACCCAATGACACTTAACACTGAAATCTGGAGCCAGCGTATCCATGGAGTTCAAGTGATGCTTTGGGACCTACCATAGTTCACTCTTATTGATTGCAGATTTAGCTTATATGAATAAGCTTCAGAATTCATTCCCCCTTTGCTTGAATGAAGTTTGGAAGAAGGGTAAACCCAAAAGTGATCTGATATCTCCAGAAGCCCAAGCCTTTAACCACAGTGACACTGGCTGGGACCTATCCACCATCAGTGCTCAGCAGCTGTGCACAGCCTGCAGGACTTGCAAAGTCAGGCCACCAAGCAGCACACTGAAAACCAAAGCCCAGTAACACCAACAATCAGACTGACAGAAGGCTTTTACTCTTCTGTTCAAAACAATACATTCAATGTTAATACATCAAGCCTCCTGGGGTCTTGCCCGTTAAGTTTGAGGATTTGAATCTCATGAATGCAGAATCTGCATTGTTCTCAGCAGAGGTCACTTTGCTGTGCATGTAGGAACACGCGGGTTGCTTCAACAGCTTACAAGTGTAACAGAATTGTCAAACCCATTTTGAGCTCACCTCTGTTTCTTCTGTGTCTCAGGGCATGCAATCCCAAATCCTTGTGGTTCAGTGGGGAGTTACAAGCTGTACATTGATGCTGTTTCAGGAGCAGAGTATTTGGTGTTACCTCTCTGACTCATCTAACTATCACCAGTAAGAACTTACAATGACCTACCTTATTCCTCCCATCCTGTTGATATTTTTCTGCTTGAAAAGGGTGCAAACTTTATAGCACTCACATTGTAGGAAAGCAGCCCTATGCTAGATCTGAAATTGCTCTCCAAAGTACAACATGCATCATGATTTAAGTGATTAAGGAGGTGCCAGCAAAAGTTCGATTGAGCAATCATTAGCTTTTTAATGTATGTTATCATACTTTCCCCTCTCTCTGCCTTGGTTTAAAAATGCCTCATGATTAATGTCATCTTTCTTCTAGAAATGTGCAAACAAACAGACCTCCATAAAGTTTTGATTTTAGGTTAGTTTTCTGATGATATCTATTTCCTTGCTTACATTTAAAATCAGTGTCCACTGGAAAAAAAAAAATTCAATCTAGACCATATTGAAATGTTTAAATGTGAACCCAGGCTGCTGGAGAACACTAAATGAAGGTAAATTGTAACAATTTTTAAGAAACATCTGTTTTCATACAGATGTTTCTCATAAGCACTGGCTGTGACATGGCTGTAGACAGGTGTGCAGAGCTGCAGTATGCCACCAAGTTACACATTTTTTCTCTAGGGATAAACAATATTTTTTACTGGTTATCTCACTGCTGTTGTTGTTATTTTCCTTGTCAGCACATCAGAGGGAAATAGATTCTTTGAGCCAAGGTGTAAAGCATCTTCTCAATTATTAAAATTCAGTGCAATGTTACTAAAATCCCAATAGTTATAATATAATAAATCACTCCAGGCTTCACAATCCTGAAAAGTATTAACCCAGTAACATGATAATAAGGGAGTTCAGGTGAAAAACTGATCTTCATGGTATTTCACAGAAATGACCTCCTCTACACACAGCCCTTTTGACACTTGTGGGAAGGAGTTTTCTTCAGGCATGGGACCCCAAAGCATTTTGAAGGAAATTTCTCACTTGGTGGAAAATTCAGGCTTTTTATATCTCTCTTCTTTTCTCCTCCCTGACTTCAGCTTTCTAATTCACATATTCAGAGTAGAGAAAAAAGTTCCAAAAGATACAAAGACTGGATATGAAAAAATAATAGCCACATATTTTGGTGACAACTCTTCTATTCTGGTTGTATTCAATACACTGATGGTATTCACTGTATTCATAACTTCATATGAAAATCAGTGGGATTCCAGAAAATTCCATGTCTTTTGCTGTTGAGATATTGAATATAGAGGAACTGTATGGAGAATTAAATAAAACACAAAGTAAAAAAAAAAAAAGAAAAATAAAAAGAAAAATTCAGGATCTACAGAATGTAAGGATTTCACAGCAATGTTATGTCAGTACTGTCTCACTTAACACAGTACTTTTCACCTTTAGAGTATGTATTTTACTGTGTCACTATTTAGATCCCCAAATATAATAGCGTGTTTTACTAATTGCTGCATGAAGGGTTTTAACATTCACAAGTCCTGAATGTTTTAAACTTTAATTACACACAGTTAATACCAAATAGAGTTGTATTTCATCAATGATGCCTTTATGAGGGTTGCAAGCATCCCACTTATTGCTCTATGCTCCACCTTTCAGGGCTTCAGGCACCATTTCCATCTCCTTACACTCACTCTTGAAGGTGCAAGTATACAGATCAGCAGTCCCTCTGCTCATCACAGACAGGGCAGCCACGATCTCTGTGCTTCAGACAACTTATTGAGCAATTCTTCTTAGATGACCTACATCTTCTCTTTTGACAGTTTGGGGGTTTTTTGTGTCTGTTTTTTATTGTTTGTTTGTGGGTTTTTTAATCCGAAAAGCTGCAAAACTCCTTTAAGATGAACCCCCATTTCACAATGAAATATGTCTGAAATTTTAAATCTTCTCAAAATTGAAACACTTCTCCAATTCATATACAAAGATAAGTATAAAATAAAGGCAAGAAGGTGTGTCATAGTCTCAAGGAAATCAGAGTCATCCCTGTATTGCCTATAAATTCCCATCTAGGCATGGATAATGGGATGGCCATCTCTACCTGAGGTCTTTCCCCAAAACTTATCTTAAACAACATTGTTTCCTAGCACACAGGTCAGTTAAGCTGTGGCAAGAGGACATTTACTTCTCAATAAAGACAAATGCCTAAGGAGTGATACAAATGCAAAGAAATAAAGTTCACTACTCAAAGTAAATTTATTACAAATAAAGTATATGAAAGGTTGAAAGAATTATTCCAGCCTCTTAATTTCAACTGAGGCTCAACAACAGTAACTTTACATTTTCCTGCAGCCCTATTCAGTCAGCCAAAAATGTAGCTAAAAGCTTCTGAAGTAAGGAGATTCAATTAAAACAAGCACCTTTTTTCCAGTTCAGATCAAAGGTGACATATTTCTTTTAATGTGTTCTTTTGTACAGTGAAAAAGAGAATATTACTTCATTTTAAAAAAATTCTTTTCCTTATTCTGCATTCCATCTCTGCTTCATTTTACACAGAAATCTTTTCTCTTTACAATTCAGTGCAACATGTGTAAACATGGATTATACCACATCAGAAACTAAGTTAGCTATCTCAAGAGAATTTGTATCTCTGCTGTGTGTAAGTAAGCAGATTAATTCCTAGATCAGGCATTACCTAATGCATTTCCAATTCAATTTCTTCTTTTCTTTCTGCACACAAGATCAGGGAAGTGGGATTATTTTATTAATTTAACTAATATTTTGCATGTTTTTCTCTGTTATCTTTCTTTCCTCTAAAATTTTTTGTTAGCTCTTAGTGAGTGATTTAGTATGAGCAAGGATGTGTAAAGACAAGAGACTGTAGCCCTCAACACCTTACAGAGAAATAAATGACATGGAACTGACAAACTTTTCCTCCCACTGCACTATTGGGAATAAGGAATTCTCACATTTCTCAAACCCTGATCTACAGCAGCACAACCTGCCTGGGGTAAGCTCAGTTATTGTAAGAAATTTGGGAGAAGATTATTTATTCATTAGCATTTATGCTGCTTTTATGGAAAATCTCAGAAGTAAATAACGAGCCAGTCTGGTTTTATTACAGCAGTGCCTGCTAGCACTGTTTGAGGTAAGGGTCTGTCAACATATCACAAAAACATGGGATTTAGTGTGTAAGATCAGTCCACTGGTCCATCGAGCCTGCTAGCATGCCTCTGGTAGTACCCAAGTCTGATCTTAAGCAGAAGATGGCACAGTAAGCCCTTAATACACCTGACTAATTGTGTGTCATGTTAAACTTGGGCAGGGGCAGAAGCAAGATTTCTTCTTGCTCTCTGCTTTGCTCACTTAACGCCCAGAGACAGAAAACGGTTATGTCCCTGTAAGCAGCAAAGTCACAGACAGTGCTGAAAGTATAAGGATCCTTTTCAAATCAGCCCTACAACTAGCCTAAGGAACAGGCATGCTATCCTGAACAGAGAAACTCATCATACATTTCTATTTTACACAAAATTCACAAAATTCCCGTNTTTTTGTTTTTGTTTTTGTTTTTTTGTTTTGTTTTGTTTTGTTTTGTTTTGTTTTGTTTTGTTTTGCTTTTTTTTTTAATTTCCTTAAAGTCAGTTCTAATGCTACTTCCAAGCAATTAGCTCTAAATCACCTGTTTGGGGTGGAGCTGGAAATTAAAGAAGGGCAAGTCCTTGACTATTCAAAAAAAAAAAATCTTGACGATCAATAAGAAAAAGGACAGAGAAATTAGAGAAAGGGGAAGGAAACACAGCTGAAAGAGTGAACAAGGAGGGATTGGAAAGTGAGGAGAAAGGTTAAGGGGCAATTAACAGAAACATAAATAAGAGATAAATATCAGGAGATGGGGTACTGGAAAGTGAAGAGCCAAGGGAATCTATGTGACTTCAAATGATATTGAAAGGGTATGGATGATGTTGGGGAATGGACAGAGTAACGAGACAAATGCAAAGCCACTGGCAGAACTTCACCTTCCCACAATGCTCCAGACTCTCTACTCTTTAAGACCCTCAAGTTCTGCATTCCAGGTTATCTTACAGAAATATCCAGAAGTCCAGAATATGAACAAGATCTCAAATAGGGGTGTATGCATTAAGACATGGAACAGCAAAAGTTATCAAATACATTGCCAAATAATCACACAATATGCCAATCAGGAGAAAAACCAAACATAAGAGTAGCATCAATGGCTGAAGCTGATGAAGATCTCAAGGCACTTGGAGAGTTTTTGACCTGAGCTAAGGATTACAAGGACTTTTATACCTTTTGAGATACATGTTATTGTTGGTATTTCTCCTGCAGAATAATTTCCTTCATCCAAATCTGAACTCATCTTTGTCAGTACCTGCACAAATGCAGCAATAATCTACAGTGCATGCCTTACACAGCTGTAAGGTGATCCTGTAAGTATTCTCAAACTCCCTCTGTCACAAAACAACCCCACCCAGACCCAACCAAACAATAAAACAGGAAGTAGGGATTTTTTTTTTTTTTCTAAAATGAGTAATTTTTTTTCTCCCTAGACATTTGTGAAATTAGTTATTTTAGTTGTCATCCCTTTCAGGGAATGATGTTCATATCTAAAGTTAAAATTAATACAAATGACTGAAGAGGCACAGCCTCATTACAAAGGATTTATACACAAACCCTCTTATCAATACCAACCTCCTAGTTCTTAGACTCCTAAAGAGAGAAATATGGAGCTACAAATAACATTCATTTCCCAATTACTATGCCAACCAGCTCTTTTATTATAGACTGTATTTGCATTTGACTGACTGGCCTATTGGAAACATAGTGCTGCTACACCATCATCAAGCATTTTCTCTTTTTCAAAGACATAATCCAGACTATGTACACCAGTATGCTATCTATTGGTTTAATCATCCCTTTACATTATAAGGGATCTTCCTCTTTGCAAATCTGGGGTTTTTTATATACCTTCATGTTCGAATTTTAGTGCATCAGTTATGAAATGATGGGAATTTGTTGCAGAGTAATTGTTTCTTGACTTATGTATGAGTCTACTGATTTTCTTTTATTTTTCATAAGTGGTACATTTGAGAACTCATTCAAAGAAGCATTGTTTTGTGTTTGTATTTTCTTTAAAGTTACGATCTACATATAATACACATAAAAATGTTCAGTCTTCTTTTATATAATGAATTATCTGTGAACAGATGGATTCCTAGATGTCCACTTTTTAGTAACAATTCTCTTATAAAAAGTATAAAAATTAGTTCCGTTCTCAGGGTGGTAATATCCAACTCTTTGGGTGCCTGTTTATCATTCCAGGGAATAATATTGTAACACAGGTGTTTGTCTAACCTGTAGGAAACCTGAGACCTCCAGTGTGCTGTCAGGCAGGTCTGTTAATTTCTCTGTGCCTTGATCTTCCATTAGAAAATGTTTCCTGTTCTTTGTCTATAAGTTCTTTCAGGAAGGGATTTCCTCTTTGCCATCTTGATTCAGGCATTGTAATAACAGCAGGATTATCTGTTTTGTGACATTTAATAGCTAGACTGGATACTAAAAACTTATTGGGGCAGAAAGTGCAAATCAAAAAAATAAAGTTATAACAATTAAAATACTAGAATTCAAATAAATAGTCAAAAATATTGTTGTTCATTATTTTTACAGGTATAATTGATTTTAATCTTCTCTTATTGCTTCTTAAGCTTCTAGTTCCCTAGAAGACAGGTTTAAAGTGAACTGACTGCACACTGTCACACATGACAAACAGAAGGTCTCACACTTGCTGCATGTGGCCAATGCTGGGAAATAAGGAATGAAGTAAGTGGAGTATTTTGCTATTATAAAAGTAAAATTATGGCTCTTCATAATTCTTTACATAGGGAGAAAGAAGGCATATTGATGGAAAAAAACCACCTTGATTCCTCAGATATATCCAATTTTCTTAATGATACCCTTATTTTATACATATCTGGGAGTAAGGCAGAAAACTGTAGTGCTCTGCATTGCACTGTGTCTAAAATTAAACTCATCATGGTTTCAGAACAAGAAAAAAAAGTCACTTCTCCTGCCCCACTGAAACATTTTGGGTTCTACACCTAGCACACCATGGCCAAAAATATGTCACAAAAATTTCTGAAATAAAAACAGGCAAGTGAAAAGTGGTGCTATTCCTTGAATTTGAAAATGCTTGAGAATTAGAACAAGAAATAAATAATGAGGAAAATTGCCCAAAACCTCAACATTTTAAAGAGATAAATGTTTGAATGTTAGCACTTCAAAATTGTACCGAAACACTGTTTTTCAGTAACATTCATGACAAATTGTTGTCACAAGTCTATTGAATGCCATACTGGGGAAATGCACTGGTGAAACAACACCCATTTTTGTATACAAATACTGCAATGATGTTTCAGATTATACAAGAAACACTTTTGGTATGGACAGAAATTAAAATAAAGCTGGGTAACTGAAAAAAAATCTTAAGAAAATTCTGCCCTACACTGTCTAAAATCTTTACATATGTCAAATTTCTTTCTAAGATACATTCTTCTCATTTTTCTCAGGGATGATTTCAAAATGGCTCTGCCCCTCCCTCTGCCTGTTACAACTAAAATTAAAAGTAAAATGAAATATACATCTTTATTATTCATATTGTATCCAAAAGTATGCACTATTCAATAAAAACAAGAAATGCCTCACTTTTTACGGACAAAACACCTCTCAAACATCTTTATACAGGGGAAATTTTTCATCTCTATAAATCCACCTTGTTGACTTTTTAATTTCAATTTACAGTGCTTTCATATATGATATTAAAACATTAAGCAATGGCATTTAATTTAATCAAAAGGCAATATGATGACAGTGAGTTCAGTCATGCTTTTACTGTAAACACTGGTGCAATGATTTATTAATTTGTCATTCCACTTACTTTGGTGTTCAAACAAACATAGTTACACCTCTTCGCAACTACCAGCTGGCACATATGTGATACTGGTAAAGACATATACATAAATGATTAGCAGAGATTATGATACTGTATTTGTTCTAGTCCAAATGAAAAACTTTCTGACTTTGTCTAGTGAAAACTATCACTCCTGTCCTGTGCACATCCCCCTCTTTTCAGAAAACACCACCATAAATTTAATGACTGGTGTGTCAAATGTGAGGAATTGTAATCAAGTTGAGAACCGCAAAGGAAATCCAAGTCAAACCACAAGAAGTTGGATGTTATGATCAGACACAGTCAGTGAGACATTGGCATTACTGAAATGGAAATGGTTGTTAAGCACTGCCCAGGTCTTAGCACATCACTAATATTAGCATTTTATCTAAATAATGAGATGGTCATTCAAACAGGCCGCAATTTCAGGAAAAATGTGTAAATTCCTGATTTTTTTTTTTTTTTTTTAATTCAACACTGGAATTATTTAACAGATCTATTAGAGTATCACTTGGAGCCTTTTTCTGCACAGCAATCTAGTGGTCAGGGCATGTGCCTTGCACTGGAAGCTATGCATGAGACCCTTTGATGCCAACCTTAGGCACAGAACTAGTGCCACTCACATTTTGCAGTCCTGCCATCAAAACAATGGGTCATTCACTATTCACTTTTCATTTTTTATCTATTCTGTTGTAATTTTTTATTTATTGGAGAGTAAAAATTAATGGCCTTATGGAGAAAGGGGCACTGCAGGTCTCATATATCCCACGTAATACCCTCAGGGCTCTGCTTTGGTTTCTTTAACTAAATCTTGAAAAGTCTTACATTAAGAGTAACCATATTTTTCAGTAAAACAGCATTATGGTGCTTTGTGTTTTCTGATTATTCATCTCCACCAGTAACCATAAACAGCTGGCACTGGTGCCAAATTTGTTACAGGGAGATTAATGTTGGCAGCACGAGAGCTTCTAAGCTTTTAAAAATAAATTTGGCACCAAGCTCTAAAAGGGTTCATCGTCACTGATTTAGACTACATCCTTCTTTATTAGAAAATAAGTTTCAAAATTCCTATCTAAATAAATACTCCCAATTTATTTGTATTTTCTTCCACTACATTAATGCATATAGGAACACTTCTCTGAAGTCATCTGCAACCTCACTGCATTTCTCGTTGCCTATCTCTAAAAAACTCACGTCTGCTGCTTTAGTGTGATGTAACTGTTACCATACTAATCTTAATTATTGCCATTTTAGCTTTTGGCTTCCACACTCACTTGTTGCCATTGCATTCATGTCTGTTTTAAAATCAGGACCTAAGCTAGCTGAGGCTAGCAGCTGTCTTCTCAATATCAGGTCCAGAGTCTAGCAAAAAGGAGCGTTAGTTCCCAACTCAAACCTCAACAGGCTGCAGCACTACAGATGTTAAATATCATAATAATGATTGTATCTTCCTCACACAGTGGTTATAGCAAAGCTGTATGGCTTTAAAAGAGCCCTTGTTTTTACTTTTCACCAGCAGCTGACACAAGGAACACATTTCTATTACAAGATGAAGCTGTACAATCTCATCCAACAAATGATCTCACTATGACCCTCACACTAACTTTGCTATTAAGCAAAAACAGGCACATTTTCAAATATTGATTTCAACTAATGTCTGATCCTAACAGGCATGATCTTATCGGGGCCCCACTATAATAGAAGGAGTGTCAGAGTTAAACAGAATAGGTTTAGATAAGATCACAATCTTCCTCACCATGATGTGATGCTATCTTTGAGTGAGTATAGTATTTGCAGTAATTATCATTAATAGATATTGGCAACAGGAAGAGTGGTCACTGCTAAGATCTAAACAAATTTGTGCATGATTAAATAACACAAGTTTTATCTGAATATTGGGTCAGGATATGTTATGTGCCCCAAGAGACTTTGCTGCCTTTATTTTTTTTCTTTGAAATGATAGATATTGAATTAAGAGAGAATTAGTGAGGAACAACATTAGTACCTTAGTTTGTTCTGTACCTTCTGTTTTGTGGCAAACTGCCACTTTAGTCTTCCTGCTGCTTTCTTGATGCCTGCTTAGACCAGACATCCCATGCCATGTTGTGCTGACAGACCCTGGTTCCAGGGTTTGGCTCAAGAGCCACGGCCACAGCTGATTTCACAGCACCCTTCCCTCTCAGCAGAGACTGGAGCAGCAAGGAACTGTCTGACAGGAGGTGTTGGAAGGGTCATCCTTCTAGACTTTGAGCCCTACAGTTTCTTCCTTACTTGAGCTACTCCTCACAGGAATTTGGGCAGCACTGCAGTGGGCTGGCCTGGAGGACTGGTCTCTAATGCAAGTGCGGGCTGTGGCAAAAGCCACAAGAGACAAGGCTGACAGACATTTGGCTTAGTTTGATTTTTGCTTCACCATTCTCATTTTCCGAGAATGTAGAATTCTTTCTACATTCTCAGAAAGAAGGTGGTACTGTAAAAGCGAATACCTGCTTTGATGTGGCAAATTCTACGTGAAACTCTTAAGTCTTTCTCCCCGGAAGCTGTTGGCATGTAAGGCCAAAACAGTGCAAAATGAAAATAATCATTTATAGCCCTGGAAAAATTGTATCAACCTAAGAAAACGGAAAATACCAATAAAGAAAAAAAGAAGTCAGTTGATAGTTATGTTTGTACCTATTGTAATGAAACAGCAGAAGCATAGCTAAACTTTCACAGACTCAAGCTATATAAAAATAATACTTAAGAAAAGGGTGTAAATCTAAAATCCCCTTAACTCTTCACCATTATAAAAAATTAGCCATGTTGCAACATGTAGAATTAAGAGGACATAATCAGAATTCCAAGAAGCAATGTTCTCTATATCTATTGTGACAACAATATTAAATTCTAATACACTATTTTTCACCCTTACAGAAATTAGCTAATTAAGTCAATTTAAAAAACATTTCTGAATTAATAGTGTACTTGCCAAGATTGCACAAATATTGGTCTTCTACACAGAAAGAAACCACCAGGAAGCTTTTCTACTTATCTTCATGTATTTGTCTTCTCAAATGTGTGATTAAGTCCAGAGCACTGAAATCTTTTTGATAATCACTGAAGATGAATGTATCAGGACAATCAGCAGCATATGGAACGCAGAATGCTGCCAGATGTTAACGCACTAAAATAAACCAGAACCATCCAAGTACTCTGTATCTTGTCTAAAAATAATATACTCATTGACCTTAACCCTATCAAACCAGTCCCATCTTCAAGGTCATATAAATAACAAATATTTATCTTCTATGGAGAGGCTGTACTTGCAGCATTCACTGTAGGAAAATGCTAAGCATACCTCAGCCCTCCTGCTTTGAATGGAAGTTTGGGGTGCTCAGCACCTCCTGCTACTGCTCAGTGCTAGACAAAATCAAGTCCTAAGTGCACTGTTAATCACTGGTGGGAATTTGCCATCATCGTGCATTCCCTTTGGAACAGAAAGGAAACACATGGAAACAGAACACCACCTAGATTAAAAAATACACACATATAACTGTGATCTCTAACACATACTTTATTTGCAAGAGATCTGCCCGTGCTCTATGTTGCTGTGACAGAGTAACTTCAACCATTTTTGTTATCCCAATACAGATTTAAAGTGAGAATATCGAGGCAGTGGGCTACTGTAGCTCTCATGACGCTGAATACCAGCTTGCAGTGGGTCATGGCAGAAAATTCCACCCCATGAAACTCTTTACTTCCCCATGCCTTGCAATTATCCCAAAGGAGATGCTACAAGTGCAAGATGCTGTGCTCCAACAGCACAGCAAAGAAGCACAGAAAACATATGAAGATGTCATGACTGTATTTCTGAGGAGTTCAGGAGACTCCTCAGGAGAGTTCAGGAGAGTTCAGAGTAGTAATAGTGAACAGATAGTCAAGTATCTTTGGTATGACTGACAAGAAAATGCATATTAAAGGTCAGAAAGGCCATTTAGTCCCAGGTATGCTACTAGCCAGAGCAACCTAATAGGTGCTACTACAAAGCCACTTAAACCCTGCAATAAGTGCTAACAACTGGGCTGGGGACAAGGAATGCAAGGAATGTTAAGGAGTCACAACCACACCAAGCGGTCTCACATTTGTGAGGTTAAGTTTCAAAACATATATATTATTCTTACTTTCCACTGCTGAATGTGGTGGGGTGGGAGAAAGTGGTTTCAAAAGTAATCAGTGTATATGCAGTCACTCACTGCACAAAGGTATCATTTCTGGATGCATTTAAGAGATTTACTAGCAGAGAAGCACAAAATGAGCTCTGAGGATGCTGGTGTGCCAAGAGCCTCCTTGCAAACATTTCCATATCCAAACTACGGTGTATTCTCTGTTTTTCAGCCTGTCTAATAGGGGCTCTGGTAACTGATAGTGAATGACTGACTATAAAAATCAAGATTCAGCTTACTCCCTGAGGCATGCTGTACTGCCAGATCAAAGTGCACACACTTGGCATCCTGAAAATGCAATACTGTTGCTCTCACTCTGCAAATGTGTGGCACAAAAGAACGAGGACAATGATCCTCAGAAACCTGAGACAATGATCCTTATATATTCCTTAAAAAAAGAAGTACAGAAAACTTAGAAAAAACATCCTAAGTAAAACTGAAAGTCATGTTTTGAAAACGCCACACTGATTTAATATTGGCTATAATTCTAACTTTAGTTAGCAAGAAACTGGAGTGGGAAGGGAGAATATTCAGAAGAAAAAAAACCTGCAGGCAACTGAGAAGGGACACGCCAAAGAAATATAGCAGCTTACTTCCTTATCTCTCAGCTAGCCCTTGTTATATTCCAATTAGATTTTGAAACCAGTATCCTATACTGGTGTGACCAACTGTCTAGCTTCCTGTAATGTCCCATCTGCCATCTTCTACAAAAAATCAGTGTCTCATTCTGCTCCTTTTAAAGCCAGTCTTGAAAGATTTTAGCTACCTGCAGGCATTTCTGGGCAGCCAAACAAGTGAAGTTGGCTGCAGACATTCCTCAGCATCAGGCTGCCAAAAGCCACAGGGTCATCTGCTCCCTTTCCTTCCCCCACACCACAGCTCAGCTGTGCCTACACCACTCCTGTCGTCCTGGTCCAGCCTGTTCTCAAACACCCCAGCCACAGATTTACTGCAACCTCCTGAATCTCCTCAGCTTTTCACTCTCATTAACATGAGGAAGATCTTTCTCCCGTTTAGCCTAAATCTCCCTTGCTGATACCTTGCTGAGTCTGGAAGGTTCACCTAATTCAATCCTTCATGTCATTCCATGGCTTGTGATCCAGGTGGATTCAAGAGAAATCCTCCACCACAGATATAGGCAGGATTAAGATGGTATTTTGACTTGGAGGAGGTGAGTTGACCACAGTGAGAAGGGAAACAGGACTAAGGTAATATATTAGATCCCGAAACAGAAGAGTATGATCTGGAATTTAACAAATATAAGCAACAAAATCCAATATTTAATGAAGTAAATGTAACTGCATCCAAGAGGAAGAAACATTGTAAAAGCAATGTAGTAAGATTAAGATGTACTGTAACGTCCACTGCAGAATTAAAAATTAGCAATAGTAGAACCAGACCTGCTTCAACACAAGCAGAAAAGAAGGAACTAAGATATTTTGGATCTACTATTGTTTTCTGTTTTATTGCTCTCTTTCCTTTATGTTAATTTGTCCCAGTTTTCTTCCAAAAGTGAGGACAACAGCTTGCAGGAGGGGGAGAGAGGGAAGAATCCTTCCTCACCTCCCCAGCTTCGAGGCACACCTCCCTCAGCTCCCCTAAACTTGTTTTTAATGTCCTCACACATGGCAGGAGTTCCAGTTTCTTGTTTAAAAAAAGTGGTCACTCATCCCCCAGATCAGAGACTGTCATGCAGAAAAAAAATATATTGGGCAATGTGAAATTCTTTTAAATAAATATGTAAATAATAATTATTAACATATAAAAAGCTTTTAATAAAAATAGTATATTCTATGCATTTCAGGTATCAAATCAAATGTCAAAAACAAGATATAAAAGCTAAGCTGTAACAGGAAGAATTTCAAATTTTAAGACATTCTCAGAATGAGAATAATCTACATAAACTGTGATGATATCTCACACATGATGTAGTTTTTCCTAAATGCATCAGTAGTGTTCAGAGTGCTATCCTTCCCTTACAGCACAGAAAAGACAGTATTTTGTCTATGCAAAAATCAATTATTTCTGAAATATGTTAAAAGAGCTCCAAAAAATATTTAATGATTCAAAAGTTGTGAAGCATTTTGTAAATATGTTAAAACACATTAGTGAAAAGAAAGGGGGCAAAAGTTTATTAATTAAGTTATTTAAGATGAGGCATGATTATTAAAGAATCACAGGATCATTTAATTTGGAAAGGACCTCTGAAATCATCAAGTCAAATCCAGTTCTTTCCCTGATCACCACCTTGTCAATAAGACCATGGCACTAAGTGCCACATCCAGTCATTCCCTGAACACCTCCAGGGATGGTGACTCCAACCACCTCCCTGGGCAGCCCATTCCAATTTTTAACAATCCTTTCCATGGAGAAATTCCTCCCGATGCCCAGCCTGAACCTTCCCTGGTGCATCTTGAGGACATTTCCTCTTGTCCTGACACTTGTTGCCTGGGAGAAGACTGACACCCACCTTGCCACAACCAAGGAAACAATATAAATATGAAACAGCATAAACCCCACTGAGGTTCTGCATATAATTTACCATGTATGGAATATCAGGACATGCAAACAAACCTATAAATAAGTAACATTATCAGAGTTAGTACTAGCTGTGCAGTCCTTGCTGGTGGTGGTCTGGGGCTACTAGGGAAGGTAAGGACAGAAAGTGACAGTGCCTCCCGTGCTCTTTGCTCTGGAGCCCTAATGGCTGGAGCTGATTGTCTTTTGAGCTTCCCTGGAGTCTGAGGAGCCACCATGGGATTAGACTGATGAACTTGTTCTCCACGCTTCATAAATGAGGCTCAGGACATTTATAAGCTTCGCTCAGCACTGAGTTTCTCAGACCAAGCTTTGAATTTCTTTGCCCATACTTTGGTAGTGCAAAGTAGATTTGTTGCATCTGGAAAAGGACTCATTTTGCTACTGGCCGTGGGATACTTCAACATCATTAGAAAAGGAGCTACAGATGAAAGTTCAGCAAACTGAAAGTATTTCAAGTAAAACAGATTTTTAGGACCTAGTAACAGTCAATACCTTCTTCTGACTAGAATATGCTATTTTTATATACTCACAATCACAATGTATATATGTATGTATATATAGTTACTATAATTTTTTTACATATTTATGTTTAAATATCCATTTTTAAGTATATTTATGTATTCACACATACTATACTAACAATACTTACTCGAAATATCGACAGGGTTTTTTCATTCAAACCCACACTTTCACAGAACACAGCTAATTTGGCTGGAAATGAAACAACCAGAAATAACTTTAATTTCCATCCTACTGGAAAATTTATAGACTACTTCTCTCAAGCATATTTAGATGGAAAGGGATCTTTGATTGGAATGATCTTTGTATTTTGATCATTCCACCACATTGTATGAAAGTGATCAGCAAGCTGCCACTGTCTTAACTGAAACCACAGGTCCATTCCTTTACTTGAAGTAATTTATTTATTTAAATGAAGATAGACAATAACTTAAAATATTGTTATTTTTACTATAATATGGTATCTTGGTCTGCACTTTTTATTAACAAAAAATTTTGACGCCACCAAAATGCAACTTTTCACACCAAGATTTTTTCTACAGCACACTTTTATTCCAAACAACTGCCCACTATGGCATCCACAAGTCTTACGGAAAGCATCTGTTGATGTTTTCATAATCTTATGCATTTGTATGTCCAGACAGCACATCTTGACAACATACTGAGCTCAACAAAGTGCTACCACAGTTCCACAGGCAACAGAATCACAGTGCTTTTTTCCCCCACCAGTGTACCCTAAGGCTAACTATCCTTGGGCAGGCATAGCTTTATGTGTAGTAGGCAAAAAATACCCATGAACTTCCAGGACATTTTATTTTCAAATGGCCAAGGAGAGAGCACAAGCCTCTTAAGTCTTTCAGCTCCATGCCCATTGTAACTACTGAATTCTTGTCTTAACAATGCAAACACCTTCACAGACACAAACACCTTCACAGCCTTATGTGCCACTAAAATGATGGAGCTAGAATTTCCCATGCTTGTTCTATGAACGTGAAACTACGTGTCAACATTTTAGAAACTGAATTTTATTTCAGAATAAAAAAAGGTAGTGTTAACATTTAGTGAGAAGAAAATTACTTCCAAAACTGCTGAATATTTAAATCTGGCATTTTGCATCTGCCTAGTCTAGAGTATGTATGTTTCATAATTAAGAAGTATCATTATAAAAAGCATGAATTGAAAAAATTTCCTCAGAGGACAACTTTAATACTGAATTTCTCATCTTAAATACAGGCATAGAACCTGTGCCTGTTAGGTATTATAGTGCAGTTAGCTACATGAATGACCTCAAATGGAGATAAATAAATTATTTCTCCTACATAAAGTTTTAAGGTAAGACTACATCCCATTCTAAAAGTTGTGTTATAAATTTAGCAAAATCAACAGTAGCAAAATAAGCATCTGAGCCTTAAAACCTGTGATACAGAGAAGGTACAGATTAGACTGGGTAGAAGACTATTAAGGTTCAACATAGTGTAGAAGCACAAAAATATGTTGCTACTCAAGTTTATTGCAGTGATTATCTAATTAAGCAGCTTTTCTTCTCTCTCTTTTCCCTACATCCTAAAATGCAAGGACCTGGCACTTGGAGATAGCATTTCCCTCTACTGCAGTCTGGGAGGCCCTGGACCAAATTTTCTTGCCTTTTTTTCCGTGCCAGGCTCCTGACTTTGCCTCATCTCTTCTGCAGAACCACCCCCTTGCTCTGCTCTCAGCAGCTGCCTGGCAATGTGCCCCAGGGTACATTCCCACTCTCAGAAGGATCTCCTACTGAAATGAAGCTTGCCAAAATAGGACAGATAGATTATTGAGTTATCTCCCAGGGAACTGAGTTAGTTTAATGGGAATGATTGGTAAAGTCTACTACTTAATTATAACAGTATTAGGATAAATTCTGCTTAATGGAGATGCTCGCAGCAAGCACCAAGTAACTGAATTATTTTTAAAAACCTTTCAAAATGACCAGTGGAAGTTTTAAAGAAATGTTAAAGCTATGCTGGTTTCATAAACAGTGGTCAAGATGAACCATGGGTACATGTAGTCTCACAAAAGGGCTATAGCTAAGGAAACAAGGTTAAAAAACAAGACCAATAACGTGTAAAAATCCCCTGTAGATATTTTGGAAATAACCAAATCATAAATTAAAAAAAAAAAATAGGAAGAATGTAATGTTAATCATGCCTTATTTGTATGTCATTTACGTATTTAGTAACTTAAAACAAAGGCTATGGTATGGTGTGCAGTACTAATACCACTGTACTAATAGCATTTAGACAGAAGTGAAGGATTAAGGCTCTCCTTTAATGTACCAATTTGCTTCATCACCCATCTGAGATCTGGAAACTACAAGCTGGAAAAAAATGCTTTTGGATTTTTCCAAAACAGGGTGTTTATTCAGATCCTTACCACATCTTGCTGTCATATTATTAGCATGGTTTAAATGTCTGCAAATGTAAATAAAAGAGTAGAAATAACCTCTTTAATGAAAAAAAACCACCACATCTAAACTACAGTTGTACACAAAAGTTTTTTTTAAATGTGGGGTTTTTTGCCACTGCATTCACCTCAACTACATGTCTATATAAATGGGAGTGCACTTGGTAAAAGGTAAAGTAATGCGAGGTGATGTGTTCTCAAAGATCATTGTGGATGGCCATGTGGACATCTTGGCATATCTCAATTTTTTTAAGTATTTCAGTTTGTAGGAGGGGCTCAAGTTGTGCCAGAGGAGGTTTACAGTAGATATGAGGAAAAGTTTCTTCACTTTGGCAGATATTGGAACAGGCTGCCCAGAGAAGTGATGGAATCACCATCCCTGAGGTGTTCAAAAGACATTTGAATGTGTTACATGGGGACAGGATTCAGTGGTGAACATAGTGCTGCTGGATTAACAGTTGGACTTGATGATCTTAGAGGTGTTTTCCAACCTTGATGATTCTAAGTAGCCAATCCCAACACCTGCAGAGCACATCAGCACATAGCTGTTGGGTGACATTATGTGATGTCCTAAGTGCTGCAACAATAACATCTGCTCATGTTTGGGATGGAAGCAAGTGATCTTAAACTAGTTCAAAACATGAAAAGCCTGACAGTAACCGCAGTAAAAATGACAAAGTAATGCTTTTGTAGTCACTTGACATATTTAATGGTATAAAAGTAGTATAACAAAATGAGAATCAAGGTTCATTACTCAGTACACTATTTTTGATAACTAAATATAAAAATTTCTCTGCACTATGTAAGAGCCAAATTCTCCATTTGCAATTAAATACTGAAAGATAAAATCTACCTGATCCCTTTCCATGTTTGAAAAAGAGGAAAAGAAACTAAAGACTGGCTACAGCCTGACTATGAACAGACTACTGTCTCTCTGTAGCCATGCAACACCTCCAACAAAAGCTCCCAGAAAACTTGTGCTGCAACCCTGAAGTGTAAAAGTCATGGTCTACTACAGACACGAGGTTTCTGACCCAAAGTGACCAGCCACAGATTAGTGAGTGAATAACTACTGCATTTTGAACCTTGGCTCCTTAGCCCCTCACATGCTACCCAGTCAAACAGGTCCATGAGCGTATCGTCCAGAGGTGTTGCTTTGGTGTTGAACCTCCCAGATCCCATTTAAGGATCCCTGCTGTGTCCCACTGCTTGCCTGGCCCAGCCCTGCACATTCTTCTCCTGTGGATTCTCTTCACAGCCACATTGAATCCTCTTTTCCTTATCAGGCTCATACAGGCCTGCCCTGCGTGCTCTTCCCTGCAACAAGCAGACGAGAATGGTGAGCTGAATACAGCTGATCATTGTTTTGCTTTGCAAAACCCTGCCATAGGCACAGATTAACACCAAAAACTAGATGGCAGCAGCCAAGGGAAAAGGCTCTTGGAATGCTCCACACTACTGCCAGAGCGACCACTGTTCAACATCCGTCGTGGGCTACGTGGCTCAGTGCTGCTTTTGTTTCCATGGGCCTCATTCCCATCAAGCTGTCCCCTCAAAGAGGGAAAATATTTACAGCTGAAAAAAAGCAAGAGAATAGCTTTTTCTTAACTAGGTTGCTAGTGCCTTGAATTTAGATCTGCTGACACTCAGCAACCCCTCTTTCAGTGGTCTGCATGTCCAGTCTGGAGAGGTCTTCTGCTCTTATCACCTGCATGGTCATATTAGACTTGGCATTAGTGCAAACCCACTTTCCTGTTAAAAACAGGAATCACTAACTAGGAAGTCTGATGTGTCAAAATATACTTCTATCTACTCATGGGTACCCATGAACTACCAAATTTTCCGTGATGCAGCAAGACACAAATTTGGAGCCTTCATGGTCAAATTGTGTTGTCTTCCATTCTACAGCTGAGTTCTCATCAGCTGTAGACCGTCAGCAGTATCGTTCAAGCTCTTTATAGGTCTGATTGTCCAAACAGCAAGACTAAATTAAATCCCAAACAGAATCTGGAACCATGTTCATTTTCTAGGCTTGAAAAGATATTCCTATGCATGTAATTTTCTAGGGACTATCCAACTATTATGGAACAGTGGATGGAAAGTGAAAGCAGTGGAAGGAAATGGAAGGCAGTAAACTCCATGCCCAGTTGTGCTGACAAATACAAACTAGGCATGCAGCTGAGAGCAGAGGAATTTTGGTAGTTTGGCAAAATTACAGGTACAGATATTTAAAAATACCTAAGTAGATCTATCACTTTAAATATAATAGAAGTATCTAAATAGGTATCTACAAATATTTAAGAATGATATAAGAAGTTCCTAAGGTTAAACTGAAATGAAACTTAAATGCCTAGTCAAGTTTTAAGATCCGAGACTCACTTGCTAACAACATCTTAAAATTTTCTGCTGGCTGCATGCAGATTGTTTCATAAACAGTAACAATAATAATAGCATACATTATTTCATAATGTAACTGTAAGTAATTCATGACTATTGGCTAAACTCCTAGATGAGAAAAATTAAGAACTTCATTAGTCATTAAACTACTTCAAGTCTACCTTCAGTTTGAGTATTCTTCAGTCCTGATGTGGACTTTGCTCCACCATATTTCCCAACAGTGCTGCAACACTGTTGATGATATCAACACCTCCTACTCTTGTTGCAATTGCGAACAGCGTTGAAATCATTTTTGTTCAAGGTACCCAATCTTCCACTACTCTGAGATGTGTGCTGCTGACATATCTCAAGACAGAAACTTGAAAGATCTAAAACGTAATTGACATCTGGCACGGTGACTCAATTAAATACCGTGCTGAATTAATTACCTTGCTCCGTCTCATGAGCCAGCAGCAGCGAGACTGCATTCAGCAACGCAGCACTGCTGGAAATAAGAAGCACTTCAACAGGCTATTACATGTACAGGCTGTGTTCAGTGCAGAGTGCGAAAGGAATAAGTAAGCTCTGTTACATCTTGAATGAATCCTGTGAGGCACTGTCACATTGTAAACACTAAGCAGTACAGTCAGTCAGGTCAGATACTTGTAGTCAGACACAAACACATTTCCCAATAAAGATGGTGGCTGTAAAAATTATGATATTTACTCACCTGAGGGTCCCTGAATTTTTCTCTCCCTTCCTCTCTCTACAAAAAAATCCACATTAAAACTCTTTTCCAAAAATGTGATGTTTATAACAATGCAGTGTTTGAAGTTATCATTCAGAAAAGAACTAAACCTGTGTTCAGACGCTCATGTGAAAGTTTGAATTCCAGGGATGTGAGGCTTTACCCAAATGAGCCTTCCAAAACAGATATAAATAAGCTAAGTAAAGAATCCCAACTCCCCTGATGAACAATAGAGAACATGTACAATAGTGAGATAAGTAATCAAATGTGTCAAAATCACTAAAAAATCCAGAACCATTTTAAGAAAAAAAAGATAGAAGAAAACCACGTAGAAGCTGATGCTGAGGTTTTGTTGCTTTAACAGCAAATTAAAGTTGCATCAAAAGGTTTCTATTTATTCACACAGCATTTTAAAGCAACAAATGTAGGATTACAGGAAACATCTGATATTTGGAAAAAAAAAAACAACAACCAAACCTTAGAATCAGAGAATAATTCAGGTTGGAAGAGATCTCTGGAGGTAATCCAGTCCAAAGTCCTGCTCAAAGCAGGGCAAATTTCAAAGTCAGATGCAACTTCGAAGTTAAATCAGATTGCTCAAGGTGATACCTGGTTCAGTTTTGACTTTTTCAAGGGATAGAGCTGCTCAGGGGACAAAACAGTATTTCTGAGGACTAAAATTCTGTTTACAGGAACTTTCTCAGATTTCCAAATGTGTTTACCTTTGTAGGCAAAACAAAAGTAAAATCTTTCAAGTGTTAGCAAAAATAGACTTAATGATTTTTAATTTGACAACAAAAAAAGTATCTTTCCAGTTTAGTGAGAAAAAAGTCCTGAAGATTTTCATCACACATCTCTGTGAAATACATTGAGAAAGCATTTCTATCCCATTACAGCCAACAAATTAAAGTCAGTTCTGCACACTGATCAATTACCAGTTCATTAAAACCCAACTATCTTAACTAAGTGTTTTTGATATTGCAGAAGTGGTATTTGCTCAAATTTAAAAAGTAGTAACAGACCTTAAAACATTCCAGTGCTATTAAAGGAGAAAGGAGAAACAAGGTCCTGCTAGGACTGTGGTTACTCTACAACTCCATCAAAAAAAACCCCAACAATATGACTGACTACTGACGTTGCAAATTCATCGTAAGAATATCTGATAAAGATTAATTTTGTAGAGAAGGTACAATCAATCTCACCTCCCATACTTGAACATTATCTTCATTTTGTATATACCTGATGAAGTGGTACAAGTGGACAAAACCAAGCTAGCATCTCTCTATAGTATGGTCATACAGACTTTGGGCTACAACAGGACTAAGGTTTCTGTTACATGAAAGCTGATTAAATTAGTTGTACTGGGATTTAGAAAATTATTTGAATTACAGGTAGTTTTCACACATGACCTTTTAGGAAAAACATTTTGAGAAACATGATAGGCCAATAATAGAATAGCCGAAGAAATAAAAATTAAATGGATGGAGAAAATGAGACAAGTTCAAATTTTCCAGTTTTTCCTTTCTAACAATAAGGTGCTTTGACTCTGCAGCACTTTTGAAAACTATTCTTTGTTCAGGTGCCTGAATGAGAAATCTGATCTGGATTGAGAATACTGAACTTTTGGAAACTTAGACAAAGTTTCCATGCCACTTCCTGTAACATTTCTTAGCACCATTTGATTAATAAATTACACTAAAGACTACAAAATATTAAGATTTTAAATGTCTACTATGCATTATATGTATCCTATGTACTTATAACAGAATAATGCTTTACTCAAATTTTAATAAGCATATTTACAGAAAGTAACATGCATCCTATCCAGCAACCCTTAGAAAGAGAACTCCAGTATGTAGGCATAGGTTCTCCAGGGAGGAGTTGAGGACAGTCAGTTTCCTCCTTTTTTCTCCCCTGTCCACATAACTCCTCTCCCCCACTGTCACAGATGATACATCAGGAACTCAGTGCTCCTCCCTCTCTTCAGGCCCTGCAAGGGCAGGATGACACCCAGTGCTGGTAAACACTGGGCAGCTCAGTTTCTCCATTTGCAGCACAGATGTGTGCACCCCAAATGCCTGTAATCCCCTCCTGTGAGCCCGGCCCACGCATCTTTGTGCCAAATACATTCAATGCAAACTCTGTAAGAGCAAACAGTGATCCAGCTGCAGATAATGGTTCTTCAGAAGTATCCCACAGGGCAATGCGTGTTCCAAGACCGTTTAAACCCTTCTACAGGTATTAGTTGCTTCCTTCCTGATATTTTCAGAAAATTAATCTGAACTACACACAAATAATATGGAAGCTCAGACTTAAAACCAACACAAACAAAGATGAAATGAAGACCTAGAAATAACATGATTTTTCAGTGCGCTGAAGTGAGATCAGCAAAGCATTACTTTTAAGTAAAATGGTCCACATACTTTCTGCAATCAGAATAAAAAAATGAGGCTAATTGAGACTATATTATATGACGGGTGTCTTTTAATGCTTTTCAAAAAAATGCAAATTTGATGGAAGATTTTGCTACGTTCAATTACATTACGGCAAATTTAATTTATTTTATACTAAAATAATGTAGTTATTTATTTTTGATACCTTTCTTTAATATAAATTAAGTACTCAGCAATTAATCTGATGAAAAATCTAAAAAGCCACTAAAAAAATCAGATATTACTAATGAAACACACCTTGGTTCAGTAAACAAGGAAGTGACATTTCCCTTCAGTAAAAGAACAAGCTAAATACTATTAACCTGTGCTCCAAATAACTTCGTGTGGACGGTTGCCATAGATGAACAAATTGGAACAGAGCCAAATACTACTGTCCTTTAAAACTAACAATGCCTGTTTTCAAATGCTCCGTCTGAGGAGCAATTCAGGCTATTCCCTGAAGAACGACACGCAGTATTAACAAAGCGAAGCCTCTCGGAGCATCTACGTACCAAGGTGTTGTTATTCAGATCCATCTTCCCAGTGAAAGGCCCCCATGTTGTTCCAACCGGAAGCTGCTGCCGGCTCTGAATCTTGCGCTCCCCGTCTTTCTGGACCACCTCCAACTCTCCTGTGAACAAAGAAAACAAGCAGTGTTGAGAGTACTTTCACTCATGCCTTGACAACAACCACCTCTGCCTTTGTGCTACTTTTATAAGCACAATGTTCTGAGGACCAGTATAATGAGAATTAATTATGCTTGTCTGAAAAACAACTGATCTTGTCATCCCGCAAAAGAAAAACAAACCTTTTTTCCCTTATAATTATATTCAAATTTGGTTCAGAAAGTCCCGTTCCTTTCTTGCATCTTTTCACACACATTAGAGTTTGAAAGCGATTTTACTCAGAATAGCGCTCCATAAAAGTTCTTAAGAAGTGCCGAGGAGGGGGGAAATGACAGCTGAAAAGAGAGAGTCCAATAGCAGCCACACCTGGTGCATTAACCTCCTTGATGCACTTTCCTGCACAAGATCACATTCTGCAGCACGCAGCAACTAAAAATTTGAGAAACACACCATATAGCCATAAAAAATTCACACCTCCAAGATACTACTAAAAGCATTCACTGCAATTACAGTACAAAAGGATTTTGAACTGAGTGAGATTTTACAGGCAGTAACATTTCAGAATTAAACAAAAAAATTATTTAAATTGTTAGCTCAATGTTATAAGACAAAATAAGTAAAAGCAATGGGGAAGCTGTATAATTATTTTTTTAAGTGCATAATGATTTTTAGTGCATGATCATGTTTTTAAAATAAATTTTATTTTTGAAAGCAAAAACTTCAAAATTAATACTTAAAAGAGAAATTTTTGTTTTAGCTCAACTTCTCTGGATTTTTGAGTAAAGAGAGAGACACAACTGATCATTCTCATGGAGGGAAAACTAAAATTCAGCCACCACCTTTCCCACCCCCTATTTTTTTCACTTTATTTCAAGATTAAAAAAATAGTCTGGACAACTCTTCTTTGAAAGCAATCTCTTCACCAAGCCTTTTTTTTATGAACAAATGTTTCATGTAAAAACACAGCAACAGTTATATTTATATATGCAATTTCTAGCAGTACTTTCTAAATAAATTCTGGTTTCTGACTTTCATAGGAATAGGATGGAACAAGGACAGGCTGGTCTGTGCTGTTCCTGTTAGATGTCTGACTGCTGTTTTCCATGCTCTTGCACTTCCAAGCTTTGCCTTTCCTGAAGGTAGGGAAAAAATCTGTTGTTTTCAGGAGCAGCAGAGCTCACTTCAACTTTGCTGTAGCCATGATTTTCCATGATCTGTTTTCCATGACTGCTAAAGCCCCTTCCTTCTTTTCCATACCAAACAGATGCAACAGTGATTCCTGTCTTTTGCATCAGCACGTCTCAACAACTCCACCCCAAATAAGGATGGTGCTTTTCCACAAACAGAGCAAAGTCCAACTGTGCAAGGAGTCAATTCTTCCCAGAATTAGAACTAGTGGTTGTTGTGAAACGAACCTTGGGCTGAAGGAAGTAAGTAACTCCTCCTGGCTCACAGGCAGCCTCCACAGACTTCCCTGAGCTAAACATTCCCCTGGATTTACATTACAGTCAGGCTGCAAAGTTTTTCCTTGTCCACAGGGGTTAATCTTGACCAGCTTCCAAAGAGAAGACTTGGCTTCGGCTTCCATTTTTCAAGCACAGAAATCTAAATTTCACCTCAGAGTGTTGCAGATTACAAAACTACTCTACGTAAAATCGTGCATCAGATCCTTCCTGCAAACTGGAACAAATCTAGGAAATAGAGCTGTACTGGTTTACAAAAGCTTCTCCGTATGTGGCTGAGTCCTCACCATGACAGTGCTACGACATTTTGAAAGGCACTGTGTGAGCAGGAAAGCTTATGGATTAATTATATCTAATTTACACATGTGACATATATGCGTCCACATAGAAAAAAAAAAACAACCATAAAAGCATTTTTTCCTTCTCACAGTCACATTGTTAAAAATTGTATTAGCTTTAAAAATCTCTTTATATGTTAATTATGGAAGAGAGAAATTGCAAAGTAACATGTTTATCACTTAGCCATACTGCAGAATTTTCTCTCTACGTAGAGACAAAAACTGCAGCATTTGCTTGCTTTTACACACTAAAAAACAGCCATGTCTATGGACATGTCACATTTAACTGATACCAGAGGAATCATGAGAATCTTTGAAAACCCTTTTAAAAAATAATTCAGCCTCCCTTTCTGCCACTGACATTTTTCATTTGAAAAGGGTTCAGACACAGTCAAACAGTGACTCCTTATCTGTACCTGTGGATTTACAAGCAAGCCTGTCTTTTAATGGATTAAGAACGACAAACTTAGGGCAGATCAACCAGTGATATCCAAAAAGCTACCAAAGTTTTAAGGTACACATCATTACATATTATATTTTAAATAAAATTAATAACATGAATCTTGTACCTGATAAGTAGTTCAGATAAGCATTTTTTTTTTCCAAATATATTTTTTCCTTTCTGCTGATAATTATATAAGTTATTATGGATTCTCTCTTATTCTCTTTTGTTACAGTTCAAAGCTATAGTTCAGGCAATATTCAATATATATGAATACTTTGAAATGTACTGCCAATGAGGTAACATCATGCTGAATTGCACTAAAATTGCTGTGTTTCCCCATCCACTCAGAACACCATGAAAGAGGAGTAGAGTACAGACAGGTTTACAAAACGTTTTGCTGCAAAACCTTTCTGTTTCTCTTCATCACAGTTCTCCAAAAATGATATATTTCTCTCTTGTCACCATGACCAGCAGCCATTTTAATGCTAATGGGCAAATGTCAGAGTTGGGAAGGACAATCTGCTTGCATGTTTTGGCAAAATGAGACAATCTGGCTATGCTTATACAAGGTGTAGCACATTACAATTTAGTCCTTGGCAAAGATTTTTTTTCAGCAGAAAATCTTCATTTTTTTAGAGAGAAAAATTAACACTTCCTGCAACCTTTCTGCATTTATTTATAACATTTTTCTCCTCTGAAATTTCCTGTTTGGTGAATGGTACCACAATTGCAGCACAGAGGGGCTCAGTCTCCCACTTGATGTAAGTGGGGCTGTCCTCTGCTCACTGCTGACTTCCCACACAGATGCTGGTTTAAGTGCCATACCTGTCTGTGGCTCTAAGCAATGTGTGATTTCAAGGGTGTTTGCTGGAAAATGAGAACCTCACCCTGTGACTCTTAATTAAAAGGCTTTGAAAAATGTGTCAGCAAGACAAGATTTTCCCCTTCAGCCTCAGAGGAAGTTCAGATGTAAATCTGAAGTGCTCTCTACAGCTACCATCCCCTGCACAACTGCTCAGAATCTTCACAGATTACATCGGGAGAAGGAAGTGGATCTGAGACTTTATTGCTGTATCACCACTCACAGTAAGAAGTGTAAAGACTCAGCTGGTACTGACTCTTCACACATCCTTGTCCATGGAAATTCCAACATGTGGGGAGAAAAAGAAAAGAAAGGATGAAAAACTGCTGCAGCTTCCTTTAATCCAAGCTCAAACCCAAAGGAAGCAGAAAATTCTGTGCCAAACACTGTTAGGTGCTTCTAGGAATCAGCAATCACAAGAGACCATCTCAGTACTGAATACAAGGTTACTTCACATAACAGCAAATTATAACAGAACTCCCTCCTACCCCTGGAATAAAATATGTGATGTACTCATGATTTCCACACAAAGTAGAGAAGCAGTTTTACTCTTTTCATCCTAGACTTGTCAGCTCTCTGACTGAAAAGGACAGCAAGAAGTATAACAGAAGCAGCACTAAGAAATACAAGCAGACAGGAAGTGATGCTCTGCTTTTAGTTTTTGCAAGTAAGGTAAAAGAATTACTTAAGAGACATCCCATTTAGTGATATTTACTTGCCTTTCCTTGATACAGAGCAAGTGGGTTTTTTTTTTCATTTTGGGTTGGGTTTTTTTCAGCTTGTTCTTCAGGAACACACTTATTTCCAGCTTGCTGAGTAAGTTTATACAAAATATTTGAGACACATAGTATGGGCTAATCAATTTTGGTAAAAGACAATGCTGTTAGTGCTGTGGGCTGTTTCTCTTATCTTGTTGATGTAGCATACTTTTAAAGTCTGTGATTACTCAAAGACTTATGATAGCTGCACTGTAAAAGAAGCCTCAAGTCATGACTCACTAGCTACAAAACATCCCATGGCTTTTAAGATATTAGGCCACCTTGGAGGATAGAAAACCAGAATGAAAGGACTCAATTTAGGATTCTTTTCATACATGCATATATTGTTTCAGGCATGCCACACAGGGCTTTCATAAAACAGAAGGTAGAGAGGTCAGTTTAGGTTTGTATTCTTATACAGCACAATCAGGATAATTTAAAAAAACTCTCCACAAAACATAGAGTACACAGGGATGCAACAAGAGCTTTTGGCCCTTAACAGGATTTGCCCACAGTCTGACTACCAGAAATATTCAACTATACATAGTATTTCTAAAACAAAGTAATACTGGCTTTCATCCATCTACCTACATTCTGGAGTAAGAAACAAAGGAGAATATATATATGAAGGTGAATGATGAACAGCTTTTGAAAAGAGAACTACATTCAGAAATAACTGTATCCAGATTCATATGCATTTAACACTTTTAAGCAAGTCACTGAGAGCTTTGGGCAGTAGTTGTTTTAGGTTTTTTTTAATTGAAAATAGCTTTCTAAGTGGTGTCGGTTCAAAACAATGAGTAAGCTCTTCCTCTGCTATAATTAGAGACTGGTTATTTGACACCATGGGGCTCTACCAATTTCCACAAGCAAATTGCTCCTTCTTTGCATATTTCCAGTCCACAGCCACCTGGCTCCCTAATGAGTATTTTTGCATGGCAGAGAAATTGTGTAAGTTGTAGTTTCAAACAAGGACTGCTCTGAAGTCAGAGCAAGCTAGTTAAAAACACTCTCAGAAGTTCTTAAGTGCTGCACAACCCAGAACCCAGTATCTGCCTGCCATCCTATATGCACAGGAAGAATCTGCAATTAATATCTGGCTGGTGATTGCTTCCATTATAACAAACTAATATGTGTACATCTACACACAGCAATTCACTGATGGTGGAGAACTATCCCATTTCCACTTCTGTGATTCTTAATAAGGTAGCTCCAATATTCAGTGTTCACACACTTGTTTGGCAGATATAAACTGCATTATTGAGATACTTCCTGTAAATTCTCCTCCCTCAATTTTCAAGTCTCGGAGACATAACACACACTAAACTACAGTTTTGAACATAAACTTGAAATACGACATTCTCTATTCAAGTACTCCAGTCAAACCCTGATAAATCAGGCTGGCCATGCAGTGATCTTATCCTTTCTGACTCTTTAATAAATCGAACCTTGTAAGTTCATGCTGTTAGAAGTTGTCACTAAATGAAATTGTGACCTTATCCGATGCGTGAACTTATCCTGCTGACAACTACATTTATTGTACGGATAAGCATAAAGGAAAAAAAAGAGGCTTTCGATAATTGTGATCTTACCCATATGCAACTCTAACAGATGGGATCTTTTTGATGTTCCATTTAATGATTTGTCTATGATGAGCGCCTACTCAGAAAAAATAAATGTTCTTCATAGGTAAGTGGTAGGGGAACTAGTAAGCAGTATGAAAAGTGCACAAAGAGGAGTGGCTGACAGCAGAAAGTCAAAAGCTATTAGCTTAACACAAAGAGCTTTGAATTAGCTGGTAATTGCCCTGGAAAAGATAACCTAATGGAAATGGTATAACAGTAACATTCCCTTTCCACAGGACTCACCCTGGAACAAGTAACTATGACTCTGAGGCAGTAACCCAAAATACGCTGTGCTTTGGCACTTCATGATTAAGGATGAATGAATGAATGAATGAATGAATGAATGAATGAATGAATGAATGAATGAATGAATGAATGAACAAATCCTCTTCCAGCACTGACAGGGTGCTTGCCTCTGGAGAAGAATGTTAGGTAACAGACAATTCATAGA
This sequence comes from Chaetops frenatus, assembly GCA_013400775.1. NCBI lineage: Eukaryota > Metazoa > Chordata > Aves > Passeriformes > Picathartidae > Chaetops > Chaetops frenatus. The sequence continues at coordinate 10,481 of VZTR01008357.1, read as the reverse complement.
ATCATAGAATAGTCTGGGTTGGAAGGGACCCTTAAAGGTAATCTAGTCATACCTTCCTTCACTGAGCAGGGACGTCTTCAATTAGATCAGGTTATTCAGAGCCCTGTTCAACCTGACCTTGAATGATTCAAGGGATGGGATATCTACCACCTCTCTGGGCAACCTGTTACAGTGTCTCACCACCTTCAATTTTAAAATCTCTGAAAATTGCAAAGCATCTCACATTACTGTGTTTGTAAGGGATTTAATACATGATGTTACCTAATTCTCACAATGGGCAATACTGTACCCATTCTGCAGTCAGTGCACTGACTCCAGAGTGAGAAGACCTGGATGGTGCCAGGGTACAGTCTATTTTGCAGCACTACAAGTCTACTGTGGGATACAAAAATTGTAGTTATCTGTAGTATATGTAGAAAGACACATACATATGAGACAAATTCACACTGAGTCCAAGCAATAATGGATGAAATTACAGTCAATCTTTGAAATAAATTTTATCACTTGCTTTGCTAACAAAAAAAATGGCATTCTCAGGGGCCTTGGCAAAATCAGAGGTTATTTATGCTGTCAACAAACGAAGGCAAAACTTAATTTTACTTCACAAAAGATGGGGCAGGACAGTGTCAGGACAAGAAAGGTAGAAGGAGAAACAGATTTGGGACTAGAAACTGAGAAAACAGCTCTGGCTTGTAGTCACGCTGGAGGGAGGGTTGCTATTCTGCCGTTACTGAGGTGGTGGAGGGCTTTTAAACAGAACAGCCTTTTTTCTATTCTGAAGTTATTGCCACCCACCAGCAACTCCTTCCCACAGCCTGGATCCCTCCTGTATAGGTCCCACTTTAGGAATAGAGTTAACCAAACCTCTTGGCCATGAGGGAAGTAGGCACAAGAATAAACCACATGTACTTATGGCTCTAACCTACTGATCTCCTTTGCCTATGCTTAGAAGCAGGTCTAGGTAGCAAACACCATGCAGGAGAAGTTGCCACAAGCTGCTTCATGCCTAACTCAGCTGCCTAACATCTTGACAATGCTCCCACAGGGCAGCTGTGCGCTCTAGGTAAGGATGACAAATGAAAAGGCTTCTCTGTTTTCTATAACAAAAAAACTTGCTGCTCCCTACCTTTCTTTAGAGCCCTGAAAGTCAGAAGCAGAGTTTCTTTATCTCTTCTACCTGCNATTTGAAGACCCCACTTGGGTCTGATCAGGACACAAAGACAGCACCTGGAAAAAGACAATCATAAGATATTCAAGAAAATTACGATGAAGAAAACTTGCCAGAGTGAGAGAAGAAACATATCTCTCCAAATCTGAAACATAAAAGAAGTGCATGAATTCCCATTTAGAATTAGAATGCAAACACTGCTATTCTTTTTTAACCAAGGCATCTGTGTTATTATAGTGCTTAACTCGCAAGCTAAACCACTAACATAAAATATACTTATTCTAGTATCTCATTGTTCAGCTGAATCCTGGCTAAACTGAACAACTGAAGTGTGTCTACACTTCACCCAGTGATGTGGTTTCACCTGACATTTGGTCAAATCCACTCTCTACATCCAAGTAGCCAGATCAACATGTGTGCCATAAAATGCTTTTGAGAAGAAGTTTCATTACTGGTTATTTAGTTTACTCCAGGCTTCAGCTATGCCCTCAAAACTGACTGGTTGATGTGACCTAAGATATGGGTACATAAACTGCTTCAGATTTACAACTGAAATGCAGAACTAACTTCATTGATGCAAAGGTGCAGTGTCTTGCAGCAAAAGTTGCATAGTTTTCAGAGACTAGACTTTCAAAAGGAGTGACTAACACTTCAAATTCAAAAATTCTCTATTTGTAGATGTGTTTGAGATTTTTACTGCTCTATTTGTATTCAGTTACTTACATAAAAAAATACAAAAGAAAAAAGTTACCGTCTTATAGTACCTCACTCCTGTAATCTACAGAGTTTAGTAGGAATACATGATCACATTCCAGATTAGAAAAACATAGACCATGGTGGTGAACACAATCTGCACTGATTTGAAATGACAATGCAACATCTACATTTGGGGGGGACTGGAAGGGAGGGCAATTAATTGAATAAAAGTTAATAACATATAAATTGAGTAGCTACTAAAGAAATGTAAATGGCAAACTAAATAATAATTTTTCATCACAAATGCCATCAAAATAATTTTTAAGGATTGAGATGAACTCTATGAACTACTATTACAAAAAGTAGTGTTTTGTTCCCTGGAAGTCAGAAAGGAGTGTATACCTAATGAACTCGGCACTAGAATTTGATTAGCTTTTTAGATTTTTATACAGCTATATAGACTTCTCCTTTATTTGGACTGCTTCATTGAGCTTACAGAAACATGCTCAAAGAAAAAAAAAGCAGACAGAAGCAGAAAGAAAAATATATTTACTCAAGATATGCAAACAATGCCAAAGGTTTGTTCACTTGCTTCAGAGTCTAGTTCCACATTATATAGCAAATACTGTGTTTATATCAGCATCTCATCTAAAGACTGAGGCAAAATAAACCCAGCCATCCTGAATCCTGATCCTGCAATGAAATAAGAAGAAAAGATCTTTAGTTTTTAAGTCTACTGAGTACAAAGACTATTTACCTCTCTGTTTTCTAACTCCACATCTCATACACGAAGAAGATAATTTGTTTGTTTGGTTGGTTTTCTCAAGTTTTCCATCTTTGCATAGTTCAAGAGGTTTGTTACTGCCTCTATGTGTTGAGGTAAACCTGGAGAAGAAGTACTTGCAAAAATACAGAAAAAAAAATCCCCAAAGACAACCAGTGTAGCTAAAGAGCCCTCCCTGCAGTTCTGTATGAGAGGAATACTGTAAACTGCATTCTCACATGGAGAGTTCATAGTGGCAAACATGATTCCCAGCTGTGCTGTAACACTGCACAGACGCAGTAGGCTGAGCAGGTTCTTCATCCCAGCTACTTGGAGCTTGCACAGCTTTGCTCCCTTTCTCTCCACCACCAATACACGGGATACTGAAATGCCAGGCTTGGCGAGAGCAGCCTGACGATATTACTGAGGAAGGTTTTCTTGATAAGATCATCATCTGTATCTGGATACCCCTGGGTATGCTCCCTTCCTCAGCAGAGGAACAGGAGCCCCTGATAAATGTCCCTTTGTGTGCAGATTCTCCCCGATACATGCAAAAAACATTTCAGTTCTGAGTCTGTCTGCTTTTTCTTTGCTTCATATAGCTAAAATGCACTTAGAGGTTCATGGAGCATTGTATGTAAAACAATAGAAAGTGGGCACAACTGAAAATACAGCTTACATAACTCAGACTGAAATCTTTTCTGAAATAGATGTTATTCTGCATGGGAGAAAATGAAACATTTTACCATCACCTACAACAATCTTTCCCTAGGACTTTTTGGAATCCTTTTAGCTGGAAGATGCTCACATTTTATTTCTTAAAATATTATTTACACAAGTATATATGATATTTATATAAAATAAATCACAGACATCTGCACATTTACCCAGTATTGTTGGATTTCTTTTTTACTTGGAAAAAATAAAAATATCAATGGAGTCTGTGTTGCCAGTGTATGTAAAAAGCAACTGAAGTTAACTTAGTACAAAGACTGCTGTATTAATATTGATGCAATGAAATATATTACATTAGCAAAAATATTTTCTTGAAAAGTATTCATTTTAACTCTAAAGGCAAAGCAATGAGATCATCTGTGACCGTATCTGTGGTGTCTTCTCAGTTTAGAGTACTTATGCTTAGAGATAGAAGGATCTATTTTCATCTCTCATTTGTGTAACAGCAGATAAGTTATTTGCTTTCTATCAGATATGCATACTCAGAGCTATGAAGCCACTGCTTAGACACCAATATCTAGCTAAAAGTATGCGAGTCAAACTGCCCAAAGGTCTTGCAAAAGAAGCAGATGCTTTAATATTATTTTCCTATTTCCTTTCAATGTTTCCAACAAAATTCTGAGAGTACCAAGAAAAAGACAAAAACCTCAATAAAGAGTCAAATTTATCTATATTTAGTGTAACCATCCAAAAGATCTAGTTATTGTTGAGATTAGGAAAGTGAGAGTGAGACAGGGACAAAGGGAGATTGAATGCTATGCTCCACTGCATGCATGCAATATATAGTCACATCCATTATAAATACAATTTATATGAAAAGCAACATTATTATAAATAGAGATAAATGTAGTATAACTATAATGTACAATATCAAGATTCAAATTAATAATTCCTCTGCACTTGCTGAGGATGGCCATGCATAACAGACACATGGCTCTGCACTGCTCCAGCACTCATGAGTTATCTACATGATGCTTATCTACATCTTCTATGACCAAGTAACAGCAGTGACCAACACAGCTTTTTAACACAGTGCCAGACAGGAACTGACTGCTGGGCTTGGACACAGACCAGGGTACCCTTCAGTGCCCCAGCCTGGACTATCACACTGCTTTCACATGCAGCTACATCTTAACAGAGCTGAGACTTTGAAGCCGATATAGAGAGTGGTGCTCACTTACACGGCAGACTTGTAACTTTGAGTGAAATAAACCCTTGAACAGAGATTGAGCACAAGTCCTGTGCACTGCCTAAATCCTACTCCGAGGCTTACATAAGACTTAAGTAGAATACTGGCCTTGTGGCAGCCTTCTGTACAGGAATGATCTTGACCCTCATATGAGTAAGTCTCAGGGACATCATGTGTGTAAAGCGTATCCCAAATTGCTTTGCCTTACCACCTTCCCTTTTACAAGTGCAGGCTTTGAACACCCCATTGCTGCTTGGAAAGATGCAGTGACTGGGAGCCTGAGGAAGAGCCACAGCTGGCACATGTTCTATGGCAGTAGGATGCAGATAGACTGTCTTTCCCCTGGAGAATAACCTCCTGAGACTGACTCTTCACAGCTTAGACTTTATCTCTGTAAACCATGACTGAGAACAAGTCCACATACTCCATGGCCTTACTAGAAATTTCAGCCTAAATAAGGAACTCAGGGTCTCAGAGGAAGCCAGTGCTAGTGACAGGAGCCCTAACTTTCCCTGACAGTTACAATTACTGCTTCTGAAAACACAATACTTAAAATAAACTCATTATTTTGAAGAAGTAGGAAAGTATTTCTGGCAAAGCATAGTCATGAAACAAGCAGTGTCAACAGTGATTTAAAGAGTTATAATTCAAAATATATCTGGGCTACACAATTATTTTGTCGTTGAAGCCTAAAAACACTCCAGTACTACAATGTATTAAAAATACTAATGGCAATTTTTTACAGCTTCTTATTATCCTGCAATGGTGACTTACTCTAAGAATATAAGAAGCATAACCAATTATTAAACATATATAGTTGAAATGGTTAAGTATGTATGAAATGATCATATGGAAAAATATGCAGTTTAAAATCTCTATTCCCCAATAATAAAATCAGCACTTTCAAAAATCATACATAACAGCATAAAAAATCCCCTAAAAATATTGACTCCTCTCTACCTTCCCATAAAAAAAAAAAAAATCACATGCGTCAATGCAAAGAGAAAATTTCTGTTTTAACTGTGATGATTCCTTCAATGCACTTCTCAACAATTCCTTTTTGATAGGCACAGACAATTTGCTGCAAAAGGAATCTTGGAGAAAGACAGTTTGATTCTACCAATTTTTTTCCCCCATATGTCTTCGTCTCAATTAACAAAGTACATTAACAGGATACACAATGCATTAGCTTAAAAGGAACAGAATATCTAGACCAACAAATCCTTCTTTTACATTACCAATGTTAGAGTTAGTGGTTTAAAAAATTAAGCCTTTCAGCATCAGGAAAAGCTTGAACTTCCATGCAGGAGCTGGGACCACTCTTTTTTATATTCCAGTACCTCTCCATAAAAGGCAGCTTTCTACCCATCTCCTGTCCCCTGGACACTGCTACCTTGGGCGCTTCAGCTGCCACTTGCCCTCCCACTATTGCCCTCTGTGGCCTCAGTGTTCTCCTCAGTCCTGTGTCACACCCAAGCTCCCAGCGACTGCCTCCAACAATGTCCAGAAGCAAATGTCAGAAAAGACATGAGCAGTAAGGCACATATGCTCTCCTTCACACAACTGATTTATAACTTTCTGTCTTCCCCCTATTGATCACAGATCATCTACCAGTCAAGCCTAAGATGAAACTAGAAGCTTTCAAGTTACAGCAGAAGTATTAAGATCACAATGAAATAAAAATTCATGTTTGTAAAATTCATACTGACTTACAGTGAATAAATGTGAAAGTATTGGAGGAAATAATACTATACCTGGAGGAAAATTGCATACTATCCTCTATGAAAGTTTTACATTTTTTCATGCTTTTTGTAAACATGTTTAAGTATGTTAGAATTCTAAATCAATACAAGAATTTCATAGCAAAAAAATAAGTTTATGGTTGGGTTGTAACATTAGCACCTTAACCTTAATGTGAGAATATATGTATAAATAAACCCACAGAGCTTACAAAGTCTTCCACTGTGTCAAATATGCTGTCTTGTCCTCTAGACAACCAACAAAAAATACTGGAAATTACTTTCTTAAATGAGAGGCAGATATTCAAAAGCCAGTACCAAAGAAACTCCTATAAACAAGTAGCTCCAGCCTTTGTGAGTACTTCCTCATGCATATCATAACAACAGTTCCAAGAAACTATCAAATAAAGAAGCTGCACAGACTTGTAGAGAAGGCCAGTCTTGTGGCAAACATTTTAGTTATAATCTTTGAAAGATCTGGGCTTGGTAAATTGGATCTAAGCCTACCTCCTATGGGACATCCAACATCACTCATAATCTCTCTGTAACTCTGGAAGTAATAATAATTCCTTTCTCCCACCTTTTATTGACCTGTCTTTTTAAACAGCATGCAATCCAGAGTGGGGACTGCAATCGTGCTTGCATATATAGACATACACATAAAAAATGTAAAACAGATACACAGATATACATGATAGATAGATAGATAGAGATGGATAGATAGATAGATATGTATCTACACACACATTTTTATTTATCTACGAAGTATAGTATCTAGGACAAAAGGATCTGTGTCAGTAGAAACCAACAGCTTCTACATGATACTGTAATACACACAGCAAAAAAAATAACCTATCTTGGCATTCTGAAAGGAATGCCCTTTTCAAATATTCTGCATCTTTTTTGTCTCTGGTAAGTAGGCTTGCAAGTGGGGGCTAATTATGTTTCTGGTATGTACTCCATATCACCTTTTGGAGCAGTTAAACAAAGCTCAGACCCTGTACTCTCTGAAAAACAAGAAAAGACAACCAGAGAGAAACACTAGTTTCAAATATAGTACTTGATGTTTGAGGTCATTGCTTTAATTTGATTTTGAAATTTATCTAAATTCAAACACTGCATGCTTTCACTCTTGAAATTATTACAGTCAAAAAATTTAGGTAGGTGAGAAAATATTTATTTGTATGTTGTTCTTTATCTCTTACATAGACGCAAAAAAATAGCAAACCTTTTGAAATGCTGAGTTCTGTTGTTCCAAAATATTATAAATAACACAAGAAAGGAAACCATTCACTCCCTTCTTACCAGCCACCAAAGTACACAAAGAACACCTTTTCTAATTTATTGTCGTTTTCTGAGGAATATTTACACCAATTAAAGTAATTTTAATTTGAGTGGCAGCTGACTCTTCAGTGCTATTCCAGGGCAAATGTGTCATCTGTTTTACATGCTTGGATCCAAAGAGTTTTACAATCAGGCATCATTCTTTGACTTTTTTCATAATCACCCATTTAAACAACTCCTGACAACTAAACACTGGCACTGCATGCAATAAAATTGCTGTTCCTCCTTGTCATGCACAAATGAAATAAAACCTCCAACAGCAAATCAATGTCTACACTTTTGAATGAGTATAATTATGGTAGGAAGAAGCAGGTAAATCAATATGAAGACTGAGAGTAGAAACTTTAGGTTTTTCAGACCTTTCCAGTGGCTGTTTACATTTTGCACATTCATAAAGTACTTACAAGAACAAAATAATTCCGTTTGAAAGCTACACAACTACCATATCAACAGTATACTTCAGTATCCAGAAATCTTTAAGTATTCTCAGGGAGCAACAGAGGCATCACATCTCACCTGTCCTACACCACAAGAGCTTGGTATAAATAGTGTAGAATTTAAAAGCACTACACAATAAAGATACCAGTGTCTGACAAAACCATTATTTCACTGAGAGGTATGATACTTCCCTCCGAAAGGCAATAAAAAGTAAATTCTACACTGCACTGTACATATAGAACAGTTAAAATGAAAAATTCGTTGTATGACAACCCATGTTGTTAACAATATAGGCAGATCAAGATAAGTGGGTGGATTTGGATCATCATCAGAAGACACAAGGCCATATTTGCCAGTCTATTATGTCATGTTTCTTGAATTCATGATCCTAGGAGTGCAATAACTTTTTATGACATGATGGAGAAGTTACATTTTATACATGCTCCAAATACCCAGGCAAGATAAATGAATTAAACTCAGCAACCATATTGTATTTTTAAAATGTTACTGGGCAATACAGCATATGGATAATACTGAAGTCTAAAGCACATAAATCATCATAAAATAGCAATGAAAAGCACACTGTGATTGCCAAATGACTTACATCAAATTAATCCCTACCTTTGTAAACCAAAACAGTAGGAAAAGATGAGAAATACAGGAAAACGATGGTAAAGAGATTATTTTTTAAGTCAATAGGGAGCATAGCACCAAAATCACACACAATATTTCTGGAACTGATGATGGACTTGAAATCCTATCGTCTTCCAAAAATGGCTCATCTCATTCAGAAGGGCTATACCATTTTAGAAGCAATGGTTATTTAGATTTCCCTTCAATAATTCCTATTCAAAACACAGGTAGATTAAAAAAAAATTGCAAAGAATAATTTTTAGAGAAATTGATGGTAAGGTTGTTATAAGATGCCTCAGTTTAAAAGAAAAAAAATTAACTTTTTTTATTTTACCAATTATTAGTTTCTTTGATGCAATTGCATTTATCTTTAGTCACTGAAAATGTATGCAATATTGCACATCCAAACCTATGCTTTAACAATATGCTAATTATACAGTTCAGATGATCTGGAAAGAAATCCATTTTGCACTGATGATATAAGGGAGTGACAGTACAATTTACATTAAGAAATGTTTTCTCATTTTTCTCAAAAATTGGTTTGCACTCAGCCGGAGAAATCTAAATTCGACCAACAGACATCCCTCCCTGCTTCTCCATGGTTACAAAATAACATGACAATCTGAATGACAGAAAAGATGCACATAAGAATGGGTTACAAAAACTCCTCTGGACACAGGTACGCAGGCAGTGAATGTTTCCTTTTGTAATCTGATTAAACAGACGATTATTGTATAGAACAATATTGCAATGCTAGTAGCAGACAATTCTCAGTGACATTACTTCAAACATTTTGACTTAGGTCTTCCAAATTGTCTAAATTATCCCCCAGGGCAGTTGGCCAGTCCACATTCCTGACTTTATGGGAAGAATTCTAACTGGAGAGACTAACACAAAGGTTCCCCTTTTGCCTGGAGCTTTGTTCACATACCTTTCTTCACTCTGAGTTTGACAGTACTGTACTGTGGTGTAGTTTTGGCACACATTTTCCTGCCACTTTAATACCAACCTGTATAGGCAGAGCTTGAAAGAGAGTGATTGGTTCATTTTGATTTTCCTTTTAGGGTTGAAGAGATACAGACTGCATCGACTGGGAGATGGCACACTGAGAATCCTGATTCCTGGCACACTGTTCTTCATCAGCCACAGACATCTAAGCACACAGAATTGGAGGGCTAAAAACAGTCTTGATTTATTCATTTGATTCAGAGCTATCTTGCCAGATATATTATGAAAAAATACATACCCATAATTTATCCTCAGACTGATACATTTCATTACACTGTGGATTCATGGGGAAACACAAAAAATTAGTTTCTAAAGTTTTTGGGACCATGTAGCTTTACAGAATGCAGCTGCACCAATGCTGGAATCTAGTCACATTTTATGCAATATTAAAACTATACCAGTGCATGACAAGGATAAACTAATACAGTGTATTGATGTGCCATAGATAAGACTAATTAGTATTTTCTTAGAGACAGAGTCTGGCATTCAGAAGTGCAGATCCAGAATTTTTCAAGATTATCAGCAATAGTGGACTGAACAGAAAAAAAAAATCAACACGGATGGGTGACTCGAGAAAAACATTACAGACTAGCACACTTTTTATTTAATAAAGGATGTTTATTTAAATAGTTTAGAGTCAAACTATAAAATATTTCCATCAGACAAAACCTGGCATTTTAGAACATTTTTTCAGACAACCATTTTTTCTATACACCACCATCTTCAGGTAACCATTTCCTGGATTTTATTTGTATTATAAATGTATTT
>VZTR01008340.1:0-26600 GCA_013400775.1 Chaetops frenatus | reverse complement strand
GGGGTCTCCCCACCCTGCTCTGCCCTTCTCTGCCAGTGTCCCACGGGGGACAAGAGACAAGGGTGCTGTTGTGGATCGCGGACGCCAGAATCCTGCCCTCGACGTGAACAGGGCAGCGGCGCCCTTAAGCCTTGCCCACAGTACGAGCGGGGAGGGGGGCTGTGGGTGGCAGAGCCGGAGGTCCTCCGGCACCCTGTCCCGAGTGGGAGAGGGGCAATGGCTGTGCCACATGCCCCAGTGTGTGGAGGCAGAGAGTGCCGAAGGTCTGGCCCAGGGGTCCAGATGAGAGCATTCCAGCCGCTGTGCCGGGCACTACGCTCGCTACGGGGGCCACCAAGCGCGTCAGGGAGCGAAGGTGCAGTCCCAAAAAGGGGTGCTTGTGCCACCGTAGGAGCTGAACCAGATAGCCGAGCCCCAGTGCCCCCACACCCCCACGCCTCTCGTTTCATGTAAGCGCACCCGTGAAGCCGCGTCCTCCCGCGCCGCTGCTGTCGGTGTGGCAATCAGCAGCACAGAGCGTACCAACTCGCATCTGCCTGCGTGCAGGGTGCGTGTGCGAGCCGAGATAACTGCTCGTCGACCCTGTCGGGGGCTGGCACCCTGCCGGCATCGCCTCATCTCGCCCCACAGCCCCCACAACACGTTTGTCTGCCCTCCCTGGGGACCAGTGCTGTGGCTGAATCTCCGACCGCCCTGGCACTGGGGGGCATGGGCCGGCTGTCCCACCCTGAGCAGCCCCTGGGACAGTGCTGTCCTCCTAAGGGCTTCCCATGGCAGGGGACGCAAGGACAGCAGGTTGTCCCAGCTTGCAGGAGACACCCAGGTCACCCACCCTATTGTGGCTAGTTGGATCACGGCACAGAGACCCAGGGCACTGGGCAGGCCTCCCCAGGGGCTCTCTGCCTCCCTGTCCGGCTCGCAGCAAGATCTTCTCCGTTTGGCCCCCATCCAGCCAGTACTAGGAATGGCCCTGCTACAGTTGCGCTCCTCAAGAAGCAATGGCCCTTATCTCTTGGAGCCTGTCTCCCTGCTTTCTGGGGCTGTCCTTCTCCAGATACCTTTCTAAGAACTGAGGCTGCTGCCTGCTGTATTCAGAAGCAAGGAGTCAATTTAAAAAAAAACAAATATAAACACCAAAGGTGAGGTGTGCACACACACCACATGCACATGCCGCTTCTGAATCCAAAGCTACTCTACCAGTTGCTTTCATCACCGCGCTTTAATTATAAGGGTGGAGCATTGCAATAAATTATTTCAGTAATCCGGTGGAACAACAACAATTCAGATCTTCCCCCTTTTACCAAGAATCCCTGCCCTGGTTTCCAGAGCGCATGTTGGGCTGCTGCCTGGGCCCCATCTGCTCGTCTGCCAGCGAGGCAGCAGGTTTATTAATGGCACCTATTGGGTCAAAACACATGGGCTCCAAAGTACTTCCTTGGAAAAAGTCTCCTCCGAAGTGGCAAAGAAGCATTTGGGCATTACTTGAAATTACTTTTAGTTTGCCTCCCAGAGTAGCTTATTCAAGTCAGCAGTTAATCCCATTATTTGTTTCCTGGCCAAATAATAATTAATAGCAAGGCAGTTCCTGCCCCATACTTTTACAGATAAGTGAGAGAAGATGGCATAGGAGACAAACACTAATTCCACTTGGTTTTTCCCCTTTTCCAGGCAGTTTTGGCATCTGCACCCGTGCTGACTTATTTTGAGAGGTGTCGCCAACAGATCAGCTTAATTTTTACAGCCAATATTTCTTGCAAATGTGGGATATTCCCCAGGAAGCTCTTTTTACTGATGCTCTGGTGGGAGGGCAGGCGCGGCGGGGAGCGGCAGCTCGCCAGGCACCGCAGCAACACAAGCACTGCCAGCGCTGACTGTGCAGGGAGCCAGGAGTGCGTCACGGGCAGGGTTTTCCTGCTGTGAGCCATGGGGTGGGCACGGGGGATCCCTGCCACAGCCCTGTCAGCCCCTCAGCCACAGAAGCCCCCTCTGAGGCAAGGGGGAGGCGAGCAGGAGCAGTCAGTGGGTGCACAGCCCACTGTTGACAGAAGCCCATTTAGGAAACGTGGGTTATCTCCCCCGCCACTGCAGCAGACCCTAAAGTCGCTGGCATCCCAAGAGATCAAACGGCTGGCAGGCAAGAGAGCAAACAGAAGGTGGGAAGGGCCAGCCACCCAGGTGATGGCCAAAGAGGAAAGGGTTAATGGCTATCCTTGCTTTTGGCACATCTGGCAGCAGAGGAGTAAGGAGCATGGCATGCCCAGCACAGTGTGGCAGAGGTGGCTCCGTCAAACCCAGAGCATCGTCAGCCCTGCCAACACTTCCATTGTGGCATGGCACCCTCCCCAATGGCACCCAGCACGTGTGGGATGGGCAGGGGGACAATGCCCTGTGGCACTGCCAGAGGTGGAATTGGTGCCCAGGTTGCTCAGCAGGGCTCTCAGGAGACCCAGAGGGATCCCGTACCCCACAAAACATTCAGGAGTGAAAAACACCTGCCCTGCATCACTTTCTATGCTGTCTGTCACCTGGAGCTGGAGGACTGGAGTGAACACAAGGACTCTCCTTCAGAGCATCTCCAGTGCCCCCTGTCCAACACCACCTACAGCATCATAGCCCAGAGAGCTTCTGCTTTGGTGGGAGGCAAAACCTAAGTCCCAAAAGCTTTCCCCATGAGAGGTGCCACGGGGATCCACACTCTAAACAACTGTGATACTCCAGGGTTATATTCCTGAGAGCAGAAAATTAATCTGGCTGAGTTTCACTCTCTGTCTTCCCCTCTGCATGGGACAGGCGTGCCTATAGAAGGGTCCAGGAGCCCCCAGACCTGCCTGTACCCCCAAAGCCCCCTTCCCCTCCTGGAAAGAAAAGAGGAACTGAAAATGAAATTAAAGCATAATTCAATCCGGAGCGGGTCCAGAGTAAAGTCATCTGCTCTTATCATGTGCTGGCAGGCTCTTCCCGCTCCGCAACAAACACAATGTTATCAGGGCACAGAGGGCAGATTCGTTTGCACCGGCCGAGCAAGCTGCTGTGTCCGCCCTGCCTGCCCCGGGGTCTGGGGAGCACCGGGATGCACGGCCAAGGACCGAGGCTGCCAGAGGCTTGGGGAGGCGGGCAGCACCCCGACAGCACCAACATGGAGCTCAGTCCCAGGACGGGGTGCTTTGGCTGGGTTCCATATCCAGCCTCCCTGCACAGCTCTCTGGCCAGAGGAGACGGGTCAGGCTGCTCCCAGTGAATGTCAGCACAGAGTAAAGGCTGCAGAGGGACAGGGTCCACGAGTGATGTCTTTGCCTATGGGAATATACACAGCCTCATCTTCCACGGGTGTTGCCCAGCTGCTTGGCCAGCAGGCTGCCCAGCTGGCAGATCTTGGCATCCCACCCCCTGGCAAAGCAGCTCAGCGGCACCCCCAGACCCCGCACACACTCCCAGCCCCACTGCGTTGCCTGGACCGCATCCTGCTTTGATCTCTGCCTGCTGCCTGGCTGTGCCCTGGTGGCTGCCGGGCCAGCGCAGCCCTCTCCGTCCTTCTTTATATACCCCTGTTATTTTTAACTCTGCCTACGCAAATCCCGAATCCGGAATGAGCAGCGGCCGGGGGCCAAGGGGAAATGGACATGGTGCAAATTTCCTGCCCTTTTTACCTCTCTTCCTCTATAACATACAGCAACGTTTTTCCTCCACTTCTTAACTTTCACTGGTACGGGAAAGCTGAAAGCTGTGGGCTCTGCATAGAGCCACAAGGTCCCCACAAGGTCCAGCACTGCAATGGACAGGATGTCCCACTCAGAAGGGACATCATACTCAGCATGGTGCCAGGAGAAGTCCCTACCTGTAGCACACACCACAGGCTCCATCAGCAGTGCAATGTGCTGGGGCATCCGGACAGCCCTCGCAGCAACAGCCTCACGTGCAAACACGTGTGCTCACGTGCCAGCCCAGGGGCCCATCCATCCCCTTGGCCCGGGAAGAGCTCTGGCCCCAGCCACAGCAGCTGGGACTGGACCACAGCCATGGGAGCCGTTCCCTCTCGCCACTCACAAAAGTGCTGGACAAGACCTGTGACACCCCAGCAGCTCCAGGAGTAACAGGAGGAATTGCTGTTTTCTGGTTCCTGGTGAGCAACGAGCAGGAGGAACACAGGATATTCTTCACAACAAGTCTGGTTTAATCTTTAAAAAAGAAGCTACAACACAGAGTGCCACAGCGAGTTGCAGGGGGAGTTTTGCAGAAGATATGGTATGGCTGCAGTGCCCAGGGGATGTGCATGTTAGAACCCTTCTCTCATGTGCTGGGGATTAATAGCTGTACACCGTGTAAAAGTAATTTGTCTACAAAAGTTCCAAATGATCCAGGTAAACATCTCTGCCACTCTTTTCCCAGCAGTCTCCATCCCTCCTCCCAGCTATACTCTAAGGTATTCAGTCTCCAATGAACTTGGATTGTCAGTGAGTGGGGAAAACCTACCTTGCCATGCACAGAGGCAGGAAAATTGTGGGTGCCAAGACCAGTGCTGGTCAGACCTGATCCCTTCAGATACACACCACTTTTCAGCCTGGAGAAAGCCTGGCTAGCCCTGTAACCTGGGCACTGGTGTGGCTGCAGTATCCAGGCACTGCTGCCTCAGTGAGGGAACAATTTTTCAATGGGAGCTGTAGGATGGGGTTGAGTAAACGGTCTGCACCACAACTCACTTGCAACCATGGCCACACAGCTTGGGAGGCGCAAGTGGGGGACAGCCCAGGGGACAGCCCGGGGGACAGCCCAGGGGACAGGAGAACAAGCAGGGAGCTGGAGAACTCTGTGTGGAAACTGTTTTCCAAGTCATTTGATTTTGTTATTCCTCCCGTGCAGCTATCGGCCCAGAGCCACCCCACCAATGTAAATCACACACCATAGCACGTTGCATGGAAAACTCATCCTGCCACTATCCCATGCCCCTGGGACACTGCACCAAGACCACCACTATGGCACAGGATGCCAGCATCAATCACAGCCAGCCACATGTGGCTGCTGCAGTGGTTTTACAGAAGCAGACCACGAAAGTGCATCCTCCCACCCACGAGACTTGCAGAGTGTCTGGCAGGATCAGTGGCCACCCTGTGTCAAGAGCAAACCCCTCTACACTGGCATTACATAGGGTGCTTCATTCTGCTCCAGGAAGTGGCATTTAATTACCCAGCCTCCTGGTAGTAAATAGGTTTCCAACACATGACAAAAGGCTGTATTACTTTTTTTTTATCCCCAGCCTTGCTCATGCTCTGTGCCGGTGAGCTCATCCCCTGGGAATACCGTCTCCAAAATAGATTCACTCCCTTGTTGGAAATAATCAAATGGGAATCCAAGCTGCTGAGCCCAAGCCCAATTCCTCCCTTTGTTCTGGGGCTCTGGCAGTGAAGGGGTTCGGAGCGGGGTGACAGGAACTCGCCTTCTCTTTAATTGACCTCCGATGATGAAACAATCAACCAAACGATTTAGAAATGTGCATCCAGTGAGATCATCAGGAAAACTTCTCCACAAAGGGGCCTGGGGAAAGGAAGGTGCAGTAATCCACCTGCCCCAGCCACCTCGGCAGGCCTCACTGCATGGCACAACGTGGCACAGCATGGCACGGTGTGTCACAGTCACCCAGCACCTCTTGGGCTACCTTGCTGTGGCTTCGTGCCAGAAGCTGCCTCACTAGGTCCAACATGGGGAAAGGGTACAGCTAGACCTGTCCCAGTGAGGACATCTGCTCCCATGGGACACCTATTCTCCTAGTTTCCAGCCCCAACCCATCCAAGCCAGCACCAAGCAGCAGTTCTGCCGGTCTCCATTCCCAGACTCACTGCAAGTGCTGCCACCCCGATTGGCATTTCTAGGACAAGATTCCATGATGTTGGGGGGGAAAAGCCCTCCCAGCCCCACGAGCACTGCCTCCCTGGGGATTTCCATCTCTTGCACCCTTTCCCCAGCTTTTTGTAGCCTGGCAGGAGGGCAGCCACCCCAGAAGGGCTGGCGTGGCTCCCTGGCCCCAGCTGTGCCGCTGGGGCTGCCCCGGCTTCCCCAGCCCAGGCCAGTGCACGCTCCAGCTTGGCATGTGGCAGGCACTAATTTTGGCCCAAAGGGTTTCCCTTCAGCAGACTCTGCCGCCGGGGTGGTTTTGAAGACAATCTTAGCCGGAGTCTTCCTTCCTCGACTGCCAGCAATCCAGAGCCAGCCTGGTGTGTTTGTGTTGTGTGTACATGCATGTGTGTATCTCCAAACCGCAGCAAATATTTCATATTCGTTTTCTTTCTTTCCCTTTTTTTTTTTTTTCCCCTCCAAGCCCTTGGCTGTGGTATTTAAATAGTAGGTGTGGTCCCGGTGCTACGTGCCAAAACCAACACCAGTTCCAGAGCAGATAACCCTGCGAGCAAACGCAGCAGCGAAACCACACTGAACTGCTGGGAGAGCCGTGCCGGGATGGGCAGTGCTGCTGGGTACGGCCATGGCATGGCCCTGTGGGCAGGCAGGCAGCAAGCGGGTACAGTGGCCACATGGCTCCCTGGCCCGACACCAAGGCTCAGCCAAAGGGGCCAGGTGAAGGCAGGAGGCAGTGGAACCAGCATGTCCAGCTGAAGGGCCACACGCTAGCTGCTCACTGAGCGCAGCCAGGACCTGTTTGGGATGGACCCAGATGGTCTTTTGGGGTTTGGGTTTTTTTTTAATAAATCAAGGCACAAAACAAGTTACTTAACCGTCTGATTTCCGTGTTATAAACAATCAAAAAGATTTGTTTGTTAAAAAGGCTACTTTTCTCCCCCAAAAATGTAGAGCATAAGCAAGTGGGAGGAGAAGTCCCTCCAGTGCTTTAAAAGCAGTTCGCAAAGAAACTTTCTTACGCCCTGATGTTTTTCTCATCCAAGCTGAAAGCCCTGAATTATGGTGAACGTCATGTATTTCAGCATGAGTCACCCAGAGAGAACCAGCTGCATCACCTTCCCTGGCAGTGCTGGCTGTGCCCGTGTGTACTGGGGACAGTGAGGATGGAGGGGACGTCTGGGTGCTCTTCGTCCACGGATGGATAGAAGTAAGTCAATTCAGGCAGGAGAGGAATGAAGAAAGATTGCTGCAGACCCAGAGCTGAAATGCCACCCTCCTCTTCCCTGGGGCAATTGTCATTTTTGGGGATGAAGAGGGGTTGCCTTGGAATAACCATGGAGCTTTAAAGCTTCACAGTGTGAGCATAATCCCCAGGACGTTCACAAACTCATCCACAGAGGAGTGTGCACACACAGTGCCACAGGCAGTCAAGTGAGGACCACAGCACCCCAACAGCAGCAGAGCCTGTTCCTGGCTGTTGGTGTGCCCCCAGAGCAGTACCCACATCTGAAAAGACAAAGGAAGATCCTTATTACAACCTTCAATCCCCAGGCTTTCCACAGGGCTGGCAGGGCACCAGGTTTCTTGGAGGGTTGGTTCTCATAAGATTTTGCTCCAGAGGGCACCAATTTGCCTTTTACAACCTGTGGGATGGTGGGCCAATGTCCTGGGACAGAGACTAGGGGAAGCTTGAGCTTTCCCAGACTTGGCACTCACACCCCATTCTCCTCCTAGCTCCCTGGGTGGCTTTGGTATGGCATAGCCTGTTTGCTCCTGCCCTAAGCTGGTGCCTTGTGGGAAGTAGGCGGAAGGGGCAGCGCCATCCCACAATTGTGGTCCCAAGCAGAGACCACTTAGGTGAATGGTCCCTGGAACACTCATCTGCTGGGGACAATGCCAGGAGATGGGGAGGCTCCTCTCCAGCTGGATCCCAGCCCCCTGCCCAGGGGATGACTGGGAATAAGTGTCCCCTGGCTGGATAATGCCGGGGGCTGGCCACAGGCTGCTTGTCCCTGAGCTGGGCTGGTGCACGGCCACGGCCAGGCATGGCAGGCACAGCCAGCACACCGCTCCCTGCCTCCCGGCCCCGCAGCAGCAGCTGCAGCTCTGGAGAGGAGCTGGCCAGGCGTGCAGCACTTCGCCAGCAGCACAAGGTGCACAGCGGGGCCAGGATCCACCCAGCCCGTGGCAGAGTAGGAGGGTCCTTGGCAGACAAGGTTCAATTTTAAAATCCACAGCCTAGCCGGCTCCCTGCCCGACCTCAGCGCGTGTTCTGGCTACGGGCAAGCAGCCTCGAGCCCAAACCCAACCTCTGGTGGCCTCCATTTTCCCTGGCTCCATCTTCCCTGACGCGCCTCAGTCCCGCTCTGCCACTGCCTCCCACGTGTCAGCTCAGTGCGGTGTCCCCTGGCTCCCCAGGGACTAGTTGGCCCCGCTGGCACGTGTCCCAGTGTGGAAAGGAAAATAAAGTTCGGATGTCACCTCCCCACTCAAGAGTGGAAAAATCTTTCCCAAAAAACACCCTTTTAATTCCTCACTGTAGCCAATGCTGAAGTCCCCAGCCCCACAGATTCCCAGCCAAACAGGGAATTTTCCATCTAAATCAAAGCAGAGCCACATGGTTTTACAGGAACGGACATGGAGGCGGTGTCCTGTGCACCTGCCCGCCTGTCTTCTTGTTTTGGAAAATTGCAGTGACCACGAGGCAATGTGCAGGATACTGAGGTTCCCTGCTCCACACCATGCTGATTCAGCACCCCCTGCCTCCCCCAGCACCCTATGTACTGTGAGATGTAGGGAGCCTGGGGGCTTTCCCAGGAATGATTACCCTAAATCCATCTCCCCTCTCAAACACATAAAATGAATGAAACCTGACTGAACTCATGGCACATGTGATGGTGAGGAGGCTGTTCTGCCCACAGCATGGGATAGGAAGAACTGAAGGGAGTGGAGAGGGGATCTCAGGGGTTTAGAGCTGTAAGTCTACCCTGGCCCCACCCCTGCCCCCCATGCATAACCCTGCATCCCTCCCTCTGCTCTGAAGGGGAGGATGCTGGGGGGCAGGGGGAGTTTCTAAGGGGCTGAAGTGAGGTTCTGTGGCACTGTGGGGCTCTCTCCATGGAGCTGAGGGACTCCATAGGACTGTTTGTTGGGCTGTTCCTGGGTTCATGGGCACGGGATTGCATGGGGAGAGCCCAGCCCTGCATTCCAGGCTGTCCCCAACACCAAGGCCTTTGTGGAGCCTGCCCTCACAAACTTACAGCCCAGACGTGGGGGATAGGATGCATGGGTTGGTGGGCAGCTCGCCCCCCACCCAAGGCTGCCACGTCCTGGTGGCCCAACCTCACTCTCAGCCCTTGGGTGGATTTAGGAAGCCAGGATGCCCCTAAAATTACTTAAACCCGGCTTCGCCCCAATTAAGCCTGTTCCAATTCACTTGGTGCAAACGGGGCCACAGCAGGCACAGGAACTTGGGGGCACCCGGCCATGCCTGGTTACCTCCTCCACACCGTCTCTGCCCTGGGAAGGGGTATCGCCTCCTGCAGCCCTCCGGTGTGGGTCAGGTGGCAGTACCTTGCCACTAGCCCAATCTGATGCACTTCAAAGCCGGGGCAGGAGCACGGGCCCCCTGCCCCGGGGACATTAGTGTCAGGCAGGGGGACATGCAGGCAGCCCCGGCTGGCGGTGGGGATGGTAGGAGATTGCTCCGGGAATCTGCACTTCCCGTAAGGAGGCTGATTCCGGGAAGGAACCCCGGACCGGAGCCATCAGGGGGACCATTACGGGCCACTCCAGCCATCTGGAACTTTTAGTCTCCAGCCAGGTCTGCTTCCACCGACGGTGATGTGTGGCGATTCTTCTGCCCTCGAAGTACACAATTGCAGGGTCATTTGCATCTAAAATGGGAGCTGGGCCCTTTAGCGGCTCGTCTGCTCCTGATAGCGGGGCTGGGAGCCTGCTCGAGCACTAAACCCGCTAATGCAATCAGCGGGGCCGGGCCTCTGCACATCAAAGATCCCCGGCTCCCTTATAGCAGCCTCCCGGCCACAAATCTCCCCTCGGCCACCTTTCATCACTGCCGGAGTGGCTGCCACCCCTCTCCTGGGGAGCCGTGGCTGGGGGAAGTCCAAGGAACAGGGATGATGAAGGGCCAGCAGCCCTCCTTGAATGCAGGATGGGGCCACTGCTGCATCCTTGCCTGCACGCCTCTCATAGAACCATAGAATGATTTGGGTTGAAAGGGACCTTAAAGACCATCCAGTTCCCACCCGACTGCCATGGGCAGGGACACCTTTCACCAGACCAGGCTGCTTAAAGCCCCATCCAGCCTAGTCATTCCAGCACCCCACTGCTGTAGCTTCCTTCCCTACAGGACTTCTTTTGTCCCCATTCATGCTGTGGAGGAACACGACCAGGGACAGACTGAGGAGGGGACCACAGCCCCCACCACTGACCTGAGGGAACCATGGGGCCAGCACAGGACAGGAGCACCCACAAACACTGTGACTCATTAATGGGGTTACTAATAACATCCGAAAGGAAACTGGCTGAGGCAGCCCTGGCCCACATTCTCTGCAGCAGGGAGTGGCACTGTGTTCATCCCACTGCAAGGTGTCCCTAGAGAAAGGACTGGCAGCCCTGGTGCCACGTACCAACATGAGGGAGAGTGCTGCTTGGCATCCACTTAACAGGGTGCTGGATGCTGGAGGCTCAGCTGGGTGGTTCAGCCAGCACCTCAGGGTGTCCTGGCTGTGGCTGCTACATCCCCGAAGGTGTGCTTGCAGAACAACCAGCATCTCCTCCTCTTGGGAAAGTGCATTCCTCCTTGCTCATCCTCTGCACCCCCAGGGTCACCACAGAGAACCTTCCCTGGGAGTGAAGAGGATGCTGCCCAAGGTGGCATCACACTGAATCTGCAGGCAGGACAAACCTGAGCCATCCCTGAATCCAGAGGCATGCAACTGGGTGCTCCCACCCCATGGGCTGGTGGCCCCAATCCTCCTGCTCAGGCAGACCTAGAGCCCTCTTGGGTCACTGCATAATCCTTGTGATATGCAGGTACTGGAGACCATGCCCTCCCTGGCTGGGCTACTGCTCTCCTAGGGTCAGTCTACACAGCAGGGTCTAGGTCTGCTGAAGGGTCAGCACTGTGCTTCTGGAGGGACATGAGGACACCTACCCAGAGGCACAGGGGTGCTGTCTGTGCTGGCTCAGTGCCATCCAGGGCGCTGGCCCACGGCTTCTGGCCAGCAGTCACCGCTCCTGGCAAACACAGCTGCTTCCCCATCCTTCTCCATACCCGGCTCGTGGCGCCAGAGACCATTGCCATATGGTGCAGATGTGTACACAGTGCCTGGGTACACACAGTAGGGCAGGAGCTCTTGCACTGGGGTCTGCCTGGCCTCAGGAGCACACAGCCCCCTCCAAATGTCTGCACCCTTTGGCGAGGAGCAAGGTGGGGGCCCTCGAGTGCCTGCACAAGGGCTGAGCCATGTGTGGTCTGGCCTACTGGAGATGGGGATGGGCTCCTGGCATGGTCAAGAGCTGCCCCCCACATGCTGGAGGTGAGCTCCTGGGTCAAAGTGGTGTTTTTTCATGCCTGCTGGTGGCTTGGTGCTCCCGGTGCAACAAGAGGGATGCCGCGTGGCTGTGGCGGTCCCACCCTGGCAGGGAAAGCTGGCAGTGACTCACCACCCTCACCAGCCCTGCCTGCTGGGTGACTCCTCCTGCAACCCATCCCATTGCTATTGCCAGCCCCTGCTCCCTCCATGGGCCCAGACCCTTTGGGATGCTGGGAGGATGGTGGCAGGGCTGGCTGCCACCCATGGGGGATATCCCCTGAGCCTGGGGGACCCCACGCCCCATGGCCAAGGCTGCACCATTGACATCCTGTTCCCGTGCCCTGGCTTGATGATGCCAAATTCAGGACAGAGGGAAAAGAAAGTAATCCTCCACTCCTTTTTCCCTGTTCTTTCACTCTCTCAAGGGGAATCCCCAGTCTCTTCCACAGGGTCCTTCCATCCTTCTGCTCCCAACCAGTGCATGGGACAGGGAGAGAGGAAGTCCTCTTGGGACTGCTCCTGTCCCCAGAGCAGTACCTCGGGCTGAGCAGATGAGCCCTAGTCACCAACACCTCACCCAGCCTGCCCCAGGGTTTGCAGGGACGTGCACATCCTGGGGGAAGGTTGCAGGCAACGTTTTCATGCATCCAGGGAGAACGGAAAGTCACCTTGGGATGTCTCAGCCATTTTGGGAAAGGGGTTGTGGGTCTGGGAGGGGCAGATGGGCCAGGCAGGGGTGAGGCAGTAGGCAGGAGCTGGGGAGGGGACTGGCCTTGGAACCCTTCCCAGGAGGTTCGGTAGAATTGGGCTCCCCTGCACAGCTGCTGTGGCAGCAAGCGGCTCCCTACAGAGCAACATTCCCCTGCCGCGTGTGATTTGCTCTGGTCTTGCCGCATCCAGGGTGGCAGCAAACCCAAGAGCAGCCCGGGAGTGTGCATGAGGCTTGGCCCCCAACACTGATTGCAGCAGGGGGGACATGGGATGATGCCCAGGGTCCCGCAGGCGTGGGCTGGGGGCTGGGGCCAAGCCCTGCCTGACCCAGCTGTCCTGTACAAGTCCTGCAGGCACCCACCTCCCAGCCAGGACCCACAGGCTGCAGAGCACTGATGCAAACACAAGAAAGGGGAGGCACCGATGCTTTGCTTCTCCCTGCACTCCCATGGCTAAAGATGGATTGAGTGAACCAGTGCACAGAGCCAAGGACCCCAAAATCAGCGCTCCAGAGAAGTGTGGGGTGACAGCACAGGTGATGGTGGGGAGCTGCAGGAGAAGTTGTGGTTGGTGGGAACTGGTGGGGTGGGCAGTGAGGGGTGGGTGGTGGTGTTGGGGGGATTACAGGGTGTTTTGCATTTTTGGGGGTCTCTCTGCAGCCCTGCTGGGAGGCTGGGTACAGTGAGGGGAGGAGCAGAGGATCAAAGAGGTGGGGGAGAGGAGAAGCTCGTGAGTTGTGGGTCATTATCTGCTATTAACATCTGTAATCTCCCAAGAGCAAACTGAGATTTACAGCCTGTTATTAGGCTGTTACTCAACCTGTTGTGCAACAGCTCAATTTAACAAAAAAAAAAAAAAACAACCTGAATGTGATTAATAGCCTGCTAATAAGGGGGAAATCTCTCCTATTTAATTCAAACAGCCTCTGCCTAGGCACTCCAGGAAGGTATGGGCTCTCAGCCCAGGTTCCCAGGCTGCCTGCTGGGCTCCTGCTGGGATTCCCCCAGGAACCAACAGTGGATAGAGGTTCTGGGGGGTCGGTGGGTGCTGCTCTCCAGCACAGATCTGGAATCTGGGTTCCCCAAAGGCATTGGGGTGCAATTGCTACCTTCTCCCAACACTGCCTCCATGCAAAGGGGGTACTACATGGTCCCTGGCCATTCTCTGTGGTCACCATCTGGAAGAGGTGGAAACTCTGAGTCAGCTGCGGTTCTTATCCAAGCATCTCACCTTTTCTTTGGCCATGACTCGCACTTGAGTCACTTTGACCCCACAGCTTCCTGCCCTCCCGCCTTTCACTGCCTGTGGTCCAGAGGGTGCTATCTGTCCCCAGATGTTCCCACCTCAGCTACAGCTTCACCTCTTGACTCTCACCCTCTTTTCCAGGCATCCAAACCAGTCCTCCTTGTAAACACCTCCATGGCCTTGACACCACTCCATTAGTTCCTGAATCCCTCTTCCCCTGTGTCTTTGTTTCTTCAAATTGTCCCTCCTTAGAAGAGGACAAACAGGCAAGTGTCACATGGCTGTTCCCCTCAAATCCAGTTTCTGGACACTATGTACACCCCACCTGGACCCCAAGGACTTGTCCCTTGTCCAAGATGGGGTCACCAGAACAGGCTTAAGTAGAAGAGAAGATGCCAACAGACCCCACTGCACTTTGCAGCCTGGATTCAGCCCATGTCGGTAAGTCAACAGCCTCACTCAGCTGGTGTTTGACCCAGTGACTGAGCACCATGGTTAATTGGATTGCAGCCTGCCTCATTCCTATCCCTGCTGCCAGCCCAAGTCCTGCCTGTGATCCTGGGATGCTTCAGGAAAGCTGCCGTCTGGGATCCACCTCTGCAGCATTTTCCTCTCCCTGCGGCATGAAATCCTTTGGCCACTTCCCTGTGGACACGGACTGGCCCTGCCCAGAGGGACTCACAAGCTCTACCCCAGGTGAAGAATTTGGCCACCCAGGAGCTGTTGCCGTCGCCATCCCTGGCTGAAGGCAACATCACCTGCAAATGCCAGTGCTTCTGGTCTTGCCAGCAATAGCTGGTCTCCAGGGCCGTTCTTTGCCTGTCCTGGGGTGTTTGGAGGCACCTGGGATCAGAGAACAGCCCACGTCACCTCCAAACGATACCCAGGGAGGACTGAAGCGTCCTTTGGCAGCTTCTTCCAGCAGCTTGATGTTTGTTTGGGAGCAAATACACCTGGGGAGGGCTGGGCTGGGGTACCACAGGGCAGTGTGGACACAGACAGCATCCACGGGCACCAGGGCAGTGGCACATCACAGCGGGGGACAAAAAACATAGAGCTGCAGTCCCTATTCCCCACACCTGACCAACCTGCAAGGCCAGGCGGCATCAGTTCATGCAGCCCAGGTGCTGGTGATCACCATTGCAGCTGCCACCCACTACCCCCTCCAGCGCAGGGCTGCAGTAGGCCGGGGCTTTGTTGGTGTCCCCTGGGCTCCCGGAGCATCCCGGCCAGTTGCTGCTGCGGGATGTGTGGGCAGCCGCTCCATGCCAGCTTCCCGCAGGCTTGCTCAACGCTGCAGAGGAGGGCGAGCAGAGCCCGCCCTCACGGCCCACGCAGTAATGAGGGCCCTGGCGGTGCCTCGTCAGCAGTGCCCTCGCTGCCCCGGCCGCGCATCCGTCACCCAGCGCGGCGCACGCGGTGCTGGAGCCCGGCCGCTGGCGGGCCCAGCCCTGCCTGCTTCTCACGTGGCACTGCGGGCAGGCTGCATTTTCCACATTCTGCCCTGCTCTGAGTCATCGACACCTCTGCTGCCAAAACCTGTACCTGTGCCTGGCTGTGCCAGCAGTCTGTGCTGGCTCCAGTGGCCGTGCGTGGCTCCGTGCAAGGCAATGGGCACCTATCCGTGTGTGTTTGCTCCAGGGGGCTCTCCCCTGCCTCAGAGAGGAGTTTCCCACCCTTGACCCCAGGAGAATTGCACAAATGCTCCTGCCTTGCCCTGCAGAAGCTTCGGTGCTGGAGGTCCTGCGCCCCATGGGAAGCACCCACCTTTGTACTCTTTGCCCCAGGCATCCCAGGGAAGGGGTTTGCATCCTCTGCCACACTCCCCAGCTCCAGGCACTGCATCACTAACCTCCTGCTGCCTCCTGTCCCAGCTCACCGTGGTGCTTGACTCTTTCGAAGAGTGCATCAGTGTTGCCAGCAACCTCACCCTGCTGGTAGCCAGCCTGCCCCAGCCCCGGCCCCTCCTCAGCTCCATGTGCACTGTCCCATGTCCCTATACAGACATGCCAGCAGTGCCACCCCCCAGCCCTGGGCCTGGACTGACATTTGCAAAAGTAGCCATGAGCGGGGCTCAGGCACATGGGAAGCACTTGGCTAGGGGCTCTGTGTGCTGGCTGTGGGGATGGGGTGCAGAAGGAGAGATGTGTGGGGGACCCCACCCACAACCCCTTGGCAGCACCTCAGGATGGCTCACTGTCAACAAGGAGAGCACATGCCTGTCTCATCACCTGTCCCTTCAATCCACGGTGGAGCCTGGCACAAGTATGCCAGGGATTGCCAAGACTCAGCACCAGAGAGATGTGTCACCCCCAGCACGGACGTGATTCCCACCCCATCGTGGAGCCCTTGGGTCACACCGGTGCCAGTGTGTGCAATGACTTTGCCAAGCCATGGCTGAGCTCAGGGCAGCAAAGCTGCATGGGTGGAGGAGTCTGGGTGATTAGCACCCACAGCACCCCACCAGCCCCATAGTGAGACAATCCCTAGGAGAGCAGCCAGGAGAGGAATCAGTGTGAGTGCAGGATGTACAGGAGCATGGGGACGTGTGGCAAGAGTCTGTGTGGTCTGTGGGTGTCCTTGGTGTGGGCCATGTGTCCATATCCCTGTGTGATGTGCAGGCACACATGAGCCCAAACTGAGCCCGTGTGGCCGGGGGCCGGGGAAGGAGTGAGGCGAAGGGAGCTGGTGAGTGGGCACACAGGTGTTTGTGCGTGTGAGGGGAATGTGGGGGGATGCACGGTGTGAGGTCTGGGCTCACCCAGGCAGGCACGGATATGGTGGGTGTGTATGTGATGCATGCATGCGTAGGGCGTGTGTGGGCAGGCGTATACGTGTGCAGGGTGTGCACGCGTGTGAGGGGTACACACGCATTCCCGTGGGGGCATTGTGCGGTGCAGATGTGTGTGTGGGACACTGATGCACGCACAGCGTGTCTGGAGGGGTGTGGGGAGGCCTGTAGAGGCCTGTGGGATATGTGTCCAGGCATGCGCCTCACTCCTGGGGAGGATGGTGTCGAGGGGGGTGTGGGTGGTGTGTGTGAATACATGGCATGTGCACTGCAAGGTGCACATGATGTCAGGTGTGTGTCTGTCCACCTGTGCCGCACGCAAACACGTGCAAGTGTCCACGGCAGCAACTTTCAGTACTCAGCAGTGTGCCGGGGAGCACCGCTGGCTCATTCAGTGCCCGCAGCCAGCTAGCTCTCGTGCAAGCAGGTGGCTGGGGAACAGCCCTGAGCCCTTCCTGGTGCCTCTCCCCACAGCAGTGGCTCCAAGCCGTGACACAGGGGCCAGGCTGTCTCTTTCCGGCTGTTTCCCAGCCTGTCAGGCCAGTCGTGTTGGGTCTTGCTGCGATTTCCCGGATGGTTGCTTGGCACCTTCCTCTTCCCCATCCGGATGGACAAGTTCCTGGAGCACCAAGCTGGGGCAACGCACCTCCCTGGCTCCTGCCCTGCCTTTCCACCTCCGTGCCCTGGCTTCAGAACCCTCCGCAGTGCTGGCCAGCTCCCTGCCTGGGTGATTTGAGGGGGGTGGCGAGGCAGCGGGGCTGCGAGCGCTGGCTGCGGGCGGGCACTGAGTCACGGCAGGGCGGCAGGCACGGGGACAAAGCTGCCGCCTCTGCCGGGCGCTCGGGGCGGCTGGACTGGCCGGGCCAGTCAGGCTCGGGCGGGCAGCGCGGGCGCCGCTCGTTCGCGCTGTGGCTGTAGGACGTGCCGGGAGGAGCAGGGAATGGTGGCCATGGCCACCTCCTGGTGCTGGAGCCTGGGGACAGGTGCCCGCAGCTGGGCAGGAGGGCAAGGGCTGCCCGGGCCTGGGAGCTGGGCAGGCAGAGCTGGGCTAGGATGGCTCCAGTGAGCTTGGCTCTCCCTCCCACTCTGCTGGATTGGGATAATCAGCCTTGGGAAGAGGCCAGATCTCACACTGCCCATGGAAAATCCCTTCCTTGCCTGGAGCCACTCGCAGCTCCGTGCCGGGGGTAAGGATGCAGTTTTGAGCAGAGGGTGTAGCCATGGCCACAGGCGGGCCGCAGGTGGAAGCCGCTTGCCATGCTGAACCCTGCTGTGCCTTGATGTCCCTGCAGGCTGCCCAGGGTAACTGTGGCCATGACACCACTCCTACCCTGGCAGCAGGACAGCTCACATGCCCGCTTGCCCACGCCTCCTTCTGCACATGGGGAAGCTGAAGCAGAGAGTGTGGCAGAAAAGACATGTTGGGTTAAGCCCCAGAGAAGCTCTGGGCACTGAGCCATCAGCCCTGCCCAACCCCACACACTGCAAGAGCATCCTTTGGGGAGAGCTGGAATGTGCAGCTCAGGTACTATGGTAATGCCAGATCCATTTCTGTGTCCCCAACAGCCAGGGGTCAGCCCTGGGCACATGTCCCCCAAGCCATACTAGGCTGTGGTTCTGTGCCCTCCTGGCCACACAGGCTCTTGGCTGGGGCAGGGGAAGTGCAGGCCCTCCAGCACTCCAACCTCTTCCATTTATTCCCAAAACCTGTGATTAGCGTTGCTGACAGGGTCTGTAATTACCCACAGCTCTTCATGTCAGGAGCATGGTCCTGGTGGGACAATCCCCCTGCAGGGAGCCAGAGGGACCCCCAGGCTAGAAGTCCCCTCTGGTACTCTGTGAGACCCAGGGGCTGCATCCCCATTGGAGGGAAAAAGGGCTTCCTTCATCCCTGGTGTTTCCAGGAGCCCCTTGACTGTGGTGTCCCACCATCCACTGCACAGGGCACCAGTGGCAGGAGGCAAATGAAGTGGGGATCACTGCTTCAGCCCAAGGGATGGAGGAGTGGGGCTGACCAGCCCCACTGCTGAGTCAGAGTGTCCCTACTGGCAAGCAAGGCCAGACCAAGGAGGGATAGAGCCCCTCAGTGCACAGAGGCTGGGTCATTGAGCTCCGCTCTCCATCCCTAATGAAGTCCCTCCCATCCCTACCATAGACATCTGGTTAATGAGCCCCGTAGTTCCTGCTGGGAAGGTGCTGGGAACCTTGTCCTTCTGTGGTTGTAACCCTTCCCAACCCGGGCTCCTGCAGCCTGCCCTGTATCCTCTCCTGGCTGGCAACTGGAGGGTGAGGATGCACCAGCCATAGGGACCCAGACTTCAGGGCTCTTGACAAGTCTGGGTGCCCTAGCAGAGCCAGAATATATCCAGCTTGTGTGGTCCCATCCAGTCCCACAATTATCCTGGGGAATGGCTTGGGGGAGGGCCGTGTTGGAAAGGCCCAAAGGACCTTGTGGAGCCCACAGGGCAGTCAGGTGGAGGTGCAGGGTTGGGGCTGTGATAAGGGCCAGGCTGCATCCTCAGTGCATATCTGGGTTGCAGGTCTGCCACTGCAAACAGTGGCAGGGGCCTGCTGTGGTATAAGCAAGCCAAGTGCATTTCCCCAGAAGGGACAACAGCAATTTTCATCACTGGAGGAACCTATTCCTGAGGGTGTCAGAGCCTGGCACACCTGTGCACAGGGTTGTACATGCCCGGCACACATACTCAGGGATGTGCAGATTCCCTGAAGCAGCATGTAGGCAGCACCTTCGACCCCTCTCCTGGCTCTAGTGCCATCAGATCGGTGTCCAGAGCAAGGGTGCTGGACACTAAGACCCAAACAAAACAGCCTTCCTGTTGTCCCCCACATTGTCCCACCAGAGCCTTCACCCCATGAGTGATGTTTGCCTGGGGCCAGGACAGGTAGAGCAGGATCCCTGCTCTGGCCTGTCATTTTGTCTCTAATTGGATCCCCTGCTGTTCCCCTTCATCAGGACTGAATGCGGGCTGGCTAATGATGAGGGGAATGTGATTAGCAGGGCAGGGGGCTGGCTCTGGGCACAGGAGGTTTCCCTGGGCCAGGTAATGACAGGCTGTTGTCCTCTCTGCTCCTGCCCCCAACAGAGGCAGAGGGATGACGATGCCCTAGGCAAAGAGTGGGTACCAAAGGGCTGAACTCAGCAAGTCCTGGCTGTTCCCACTCATCTGTAGTGTCCTGCTGAGGGGATGCCTCAGCTGCTGGAGCCTGGCTGGGGACCTGGGAGTCCTGGCTCCGGTTCAACTGCCTGGCCCTAGTGTGTCAGCTGTGGGGCATCCCAGCACTGTCACCCCCAGGCCTGAGGATCCTGGTCTCAGCTGGGAAACTCATCCAGACATCAGGTCCTGTCTTGGGACACCACATTTCTAGTGGCCAGGGTTTACCCAGGTTGGGACAGATGCCTGGACCGCAGGTTCCAATTCACTCCAGCGCTGGGCCAGAGCACCATGGGCTGCAGAGGCACATCGGGCCAGTTGCCCCCCACGCTGCTCACCTGTGCAGGGGCCAGCATGAGGACACATCAGGCAGCACTGTTTGGGAGACACATTGGAGCCCATTGCTGCTGGGAACCAGGAACAGGGTCTGGTTCTTGTGTGGGCTGAGCTGGGTGTTATACTTGGAAGAGGCCAGAACAGAAGTGGGAGAAGAGTAGGACTGGCTTCGACTCCTGTGCATGCTGAGGGTGCTCTCAGGCCTCGGGGGATGGAGGTTTACTTTAGCCAAAGTCATGTAGCCACTGCTTGGTCATACTTCAGCCCTGCTGAGGTCTTGCACCCTGTGAGGCTGCAAGGATGTGGGGAGCCCAGGATGGACGTGGTGTGCAGAGGCAGGACCCTGCAGTGGGACCCTGGTGCAGCCAGCACGTGGGACAGGTGCTGTGCCTGCAACCTGGCAAGCAGGAGAGTGGAGAGGCAGACGGATTGCGTGTGACAGGCTGGGGATAATTCACTGCTCCTGAGGAGAGAAATCTTCCACCTGGAAAGGAATCTGCCCCCCTCCGCCCTCAGCCCAGGAGGCTGCAGGGCCCAGAGGGGCAGGGAGGGGTGTGCAGGTGGGCTGCTGCACTGTGAGACTGCACAGGCAGGGAGGCAGGGTGGGCAGCACCCTTCACCAGGCAGGGCACCCACAGCTCTGCCGTATCTGCATGGGTCCCCTCTGCCCCACAGACACAAGCCCTGACTCTCTGATGGGACGCTGGGAAGGAAGCTGGGGTTGGTGCCAGCCACTCACCCACGCTGCAGCTGAACATGCACACCCACCACAGCCAGCACTGCCCCTGCTGTGGGTGCACATGCTGGAATAAGCTGGAGGGTGCTTCCCGATCCCACCAGCTACCGGCCACCAATAGCCTGGAACCAGCAGTTCCTGTCATGCTGGTGGGGACATGATCCTGGCGGGGTGCTTAGAGGCCCCAGCAAGGTGCTCCATATGCACTACATTGGAAAAAGGCTGTGCCAGGCAGTGCTGAGAGGGCTGGGAGCCAGAGCGGCTGGAGGGCTCCTGGGGAGGGTATGGCCTGCGTGCCCCAGCCCATCACTGCTGCATTAGGGAAGCCAGCTGTGTGGCAGGCCCTGGCATGAAGCAGTGTCTTTGCTGAACACCTCTCGTGTCTTAGCATCTCCCAGGAGAGGCAGCATGTTCCTCTACAGTGTCCTGGCCTTCAGGCTGCTGAGTACACTCTGACACGTGTATGTGTGTGTGTGTGTGTGTCTGAGCATGAGCATGTGACACATCTTCAGTCAGGACTAATGAGGTAGTGAGCTGATCAGCAAAGGACCCTGAAAGCATTGGCTTTCTGGGACAGCAAAGGAGACAAATGAGGATCAGTGAAGACACAGGTTCGCCCACAGCATCCCTGTCAGCCACACCTGAACCACAAGCAGCCTCACACCAGGGTCTCCTGGGGGAGGATTTTCTCCACCTTCAGCCAGGTACATCCATCCCTGTTGTCCTTGTCCCCAGCTCCCTGCCTTGCTGGGAAGCAGGCTGAGATGATGATGACACCATGCCAGCAAGGATGCTGGAACAGGCTGCTAGCATGGGGAAGGTTGGGCACCCATGGAGGTGGCTTTGGCTCCCCAGGGTGGACAGACACACCAGGGGAACACTCACCCTGCTGAGCTGAGGGCACAGGTGGCCATGCTAGACACCCTACCTGCAGTGGGCAGGACTGCAGCAGTGTGAGCAGAGTCCTCTACCTGGCACTGTCACACTCCCCTGCCGTCCCCGTGTCGCCTCACCGTCCTGTCCCGCACAAACATTCCCTCACTCCTGGCCATGGTAAATATTGTTGCAGGGCAAACAGTGAATCAGCCCTCTTTGTTCGAGTGCTGCTGGCAGCCCCATCTTGTTCGACTGCTGTTTAATGACCCTCCAGTTGTGTACCCTGGAGGTATTCATTAACCTTGGGCTGCAGATGGTGAGGAGGATGGATCTGAGCTAGCCAGGAACAGTTTGACAGTGCTGGAGACCAGGTCTGGGCAAATTCTGGTGACCTTTTCGCAGGAGTGGATGTGCCAAAGGTTTCCCCTCACACCTCTGCAAGATGCGGCCAACATGCTGACAGCTCAGCGTACCCAAAGGCTGGTGTTCTTATCACAACCCATAAGTTCTATTTTATCCTCTTTCCTGATTCTCCTCCCTATGCCGTTGGTGGAGGAGTGGGAAGGGAAAGAGAGCAAGCAGTTGTGTGGTACCTAAGTTGGCAGCTGGGGTTAAATCTTGACAGCACCCCACTGTACAGAACAATGGGGCTTGACTTGAGCAGCATCCCTTTCAGAGCATCCCTCTTCATCTCAGTCCATGCTCCTGGCACAGCTGTGGGGTGCAGAGAAGCTGCTGGCTCCTGTAGAGGGATGCTCCAGGCCCTGTGTGCAACAGGAGGGTTTCAGAAGCCTCATGATGGGAGCTATGGGTAGGAGGGCTGTGCAGCACAGCTTGGGCAGGTTGGTGAGTACCATGGAAGTGAACAGCGGGACATCCTGAGACATACAGGATGCAGGACAGGGGCTGGAAATGGGTAGTCCAGGAACAAGTATGAGAAACATGGGTGCTGAGCCCATGGGAGCCTTCTGCCACTGCTGAGAGGGTGCTCCAGCCACTCTGCCTAGTCCTCACCTCCCGTTCATATGTTCCTGGCTCCCCTACAACACCTCAAACTCCACCCCACAATGCAGTCTGGCTCCTGCTCCCACTGTGGTCCAGGCCTCACCCCTAATGGTGGCAGTGGCCCTTGAGGCACAGTGGTTCCATGATGGTCAGTCCCCAAGGGGCAGTGCCAGCACGGCCCAGGGACACTCCATGTACCGGCTCGGGAGCTAGGCCCAGGATGCCTCAGGGTCCCCAGGGCTCCTTCACTGGTTGCACAGGTCCCTACAGTGCTCCCCACACCAGCAACAGCAGGTGCCAGGATGCCAATTCCAGCCCTCTATGCCCCCACACAAACCTGTTCTCGGGGTGCCAGGAAAACAGGCCTGGTGGCAGGTGACAGCACAGGGGCCAGGGGCCATCCCTGCTCCCACCAGCAAACTGCAGGAGACAACATCCCCGGAGGAGCAAGTGCCTGCTGGATCCTTACTGCTGGTGGAGGGTTTGGTGGGATTAGAGCAGGGCCATGGCATGGAGCAGGACCCTGTGACTGTGTCCCTGTAGGGCTGTGCAGGACCCAGCTGTGCTGCTGGTAGAGGGGACAGTCTGGGGAGGACCGCAGGGACTGTGAGGGGTGCCTGGCATGTAGGATCGGGGCTGCCAGGAAGGCCCCGATAAACATCTAGCCTCTGTTTATTTATGACTGAGGATATTTATATCACAAAGTCCTTTAAATTTAGCTGGGGACACACCCAGGCACCATCCAGTGCTGACGGCCTTGGGGAGATCCCGGTGCAGTTTGAGTTGGCACACCAACGCAGGTACTGGGTACACCAGCGGCACCAGATGTGCCCTGGAACTGTCACCCCCAGGGCTGACACCCACCCAGTGTGGGCTGTGAGGCACAGGAGCACGGCTGTGGGGACAGCAGCACGTCTCATGAAGACAGGATGAGGCTGCACCCCAGAGGGACAGAGATCCCAAGGATGACGACACAGGCTCTGTGCCCAAGCAATGAGGACCCCAGTGCCACCAGGGCAGGTCCATATCTCCTCTGACACAAACTGACACCTTCCTATCCCTGTGGTCAGTGCCACGTGAGGCTGGTTGTTGGGTCAGAAAAAATCTTGGGGCCACATGCCGAAATTACAGCCCGGAGCTCAGCCGGGTGGGCTCGGAGCAGCCCAGGGCGATGGGGCACGCTGTGTCACCCCGGCTGTGCCCCTGTGCTCCTGTCCCTCCAGCCACCGGGGCCGGGCCGGCGGGGCCGTGCGGAGCATCCCCGCCGCGGTGTCTGCCTCCCTCTGCCGGCAGCGGAACGGGGCACCCAGCGCTCTCCGCTGCCGCTCCCGGCTGTCGCAACTCCGGGATTTGCGGTCCCTCCGACCCGAGGCAGCACGGTCTCCTGCCAGCCAGGACTGCTGCCCCCTTCTTCCCCTTCGCCCAGCTTTGGGTGAAATGCGGCATTTTGCTCCCACAGTTTCCGGCCGCTCCACGTGTGGCTCTGTCCTCGTTGCTACAGCACCGTCTGGAGAGAGGAGGTTTGTCATTTCCCCTGCCCTGCAGTGAAGCACAGAGCAGCATCCAGGCACCCACAGACCTGGCTGCCCTGTATCCCATGTGGATCCTCAGTTCGGTGCCGTGGACACTCAGCCGAGCACCCTTCAGCACTTGCAGCCCGGTGCTGTGTGGATGTGCCACCATGCTCATCTTACCAGAATCCTTGCTGGTCTACCCAGTGCCTTTAACAAGTTAATTCCTTGTCTTGGAAAGGGGCTCAATGGTTTTGGACAGGCGAGGTCGAGTTTACACGAGGCAAAGGCAACGTGCATTAGGATCCCTACCCACTCAGTCTTTATTAATTAGATCCCATCCAAACTCTGCTGTTTCTCCAGGACAAATGCAATGCCCACCAGCCTGTGATTGTCCTTGACAGCTAAGACAGCCAGCCTCGTGTCTTTCCATAAATGTGCTGCACTTCACTCTACTCTGACACCAAGCCTTTTACCTCCAGCTTGTCCTAAAATCCCTGCCTCAAATATCAAAAGGAGTCCTAAACGACTCTGTCTCTGAGCAGTGGGAGCTTTAGGACTGGCCAGCCTGAACAGTGCCGGCATGCCCATCACTCCACCTATGGGCCATCATCCCCACCCCATGGGGACCCTGTATCCGGCTTGTCCTCAGGCCTGGGCCATCCTTCTCAGTCTTTTCCAGCTGTCCCCTCTGTCCCCTGCTTCCCTTACTGCTGCCAAGTCACATTAACAGCTGCAAAGCTGCACGGTGGAGCTTGCTGGGGTGAGTGTCCTCAGGACAGGCAGCTCTGCCTGGCAGATCCTGGCCGTGCCCGGAGGCTGCCTATCCCTGTCCTCAGACAATCCAGAGCTTGCTTTCAGACTTGGGGACACTCTCAGTATGGATATGTGGATTTTATCCGCTGTGATATCTGATTTTTTTCCTGCTCTCCCCCTCTCCAGCTTTACACGTGGAGCTCCTGCAAGCTCTTCACAGGGAGACATGAGGCGGTGTGGTTATAGGGGTGATGGGTGCTTGGCAGCACCGGCACACACCAGGCGTGGGACACACCCCAGAGGGAGACAAACCTTGTACCTGCCAGCAGCGAGGGCTAAGGGACCCACGCCGGGCTGTGCCCACCGCCTGTGGGGGACAGAATCACTGAGAGAGCCGCAGGAGCCAGCCGGGGGACCCGCTGCTTTGCCGGCGGCTGCAGTGAGCAGCAGCTGTCCGCAGAGGGAGCGCGGCTCCTTCCCGGCCCTGCTCCTCCTCCTCTTCCTTCTGCCGTCAGCTCCCCTTCGGGCCCCGGCACCTCTGCCCGAGAGTGTGAGTGCTCAGCGCGCCCAGGTCCCCCGGGTTCCCCTGCACAGAATGGGGCGAGCTGTGGCACAGGAGGGCAGGGAGGTGACCCTCACGGAGCAAGGTTGGGTCCCGCCTGAGCTCTGTCCATGCGGCATGGCTGCCTCCATTCCTCTGGATGTATGCTGGGGAGATCCCCCCCCTCAGCGGCTTAGGGGATCCCCAGCATTCAGCCTGCTGCAGCAGCTGTAGAACCCTCTTATCGCTGCCAGCACCAGGAATTCTATTTAAAATTACCTGTCCCGAGGTCCATGAGCTTCAACCATGAAGCCCTCCAGCAGCCCCCTCCCACTCTGGGACTTCCACTCCCAATGCAGTTGGTGTCCTTTCTGCACCAGAATGTGTTTGATTGTCATTATTCCAGTGAGAAAGGCACTCAGATTCTTGAAGTGACATTTAAAATGCTATTTAATAGAGCTCACACTCTAAAGACACTACTACAGATAATCTTAGATCCCTTGATGTGCAGGAACCCTGAGTGGCCCAGCATTGAACAGACCTGCAGTCCACACACAGCACACCGTGCAGACCCTGTCAGTAGAAAGGATTATGCCAGTTTAGTCATTTGAGCTATGATAGAATTTCTTTAGAAGAAAACAGCTGTATTCAGAATTTTACTGCCAAAAAAAAGAGATGCTGATATGAGAGCTTCTTGCTGCTGTTTCAGATAAAGACACAGATATGCACATGGCAGGTACTAGGTATGAGCTCCCTGCAGACTCCTCTGTTATAGGCTGGTTTCTAAGCTGGATGAGCTTAGCCTGGAGCTAAAGGATGCCCACAGCATAGGTCTGGGCCTGCACAGGCTTGCTGTTACATGGGTCACTAACTCCTCCTGCCCAGGACCACAGCAGCACCCTGGCTGTTGTCTGTCAGAGCTGCAGGGGGATGGGTTGTTTCCTAGGGCTCCTGCCCCAACCACGTCATTGTGTGTCCCTCCTCCATGGGGATACTTGGCTGATTTCCCCAAAGGGAATTTCAGCTGGATCAAGAGAATGGGTGAGGAGAAATGTCATGGACATGCCCCAAAGGGAACTGAAATCCCTGTGTCATGCAGGGTGGAGGACTGTGAGGTAAGCTGGGTGGACAGCACCTCATCTTACTCACTGCTCTTGAGCATGCAACAGAGATGGCCTTGAGGCCTCTCTCCAGGGACTTGCACAAGGGGCAAATGTCATATGGGAGCAAGTATTAGCTGCTGCTTTGCCAGGCCCCTGCAGCCATTTTCCCTTGTTCCTCAATCCATTCTTTGTGGGAGTGCCACTACCCCAGGGGCGCTGCCCAGCCCAGCCTCAGCAGCCAGGTGTGATTTATGCCTGGGTCCCTGCCTGCCCACTGCTCCCTAGGGTTGCAGCACCAGCCCCGGGCAGGGCAGCAACACCACCCCTCTTGCCAGGACCCAAGAGCCAGCTGGCCAGGCCAGGGAGAGGAAGGTGCTTGAGGCAAAAGGGGAAGGGGATGGGGGTTGG
>VZTR01008270.1:66548-81676 GCA_013400775.1 Chaetops frenatus | reverse complement strand
AGTAATAGCTTCTGACAGTGTAGTCTTAATATAGATGCAGACAAGTTTTTGTGTCTGTTATCTTACATGGATAAAATGTCATTAGATACCAATAGAGGTCAAGCTGCTTTCCAGTGGAGTAGACCCCAGCATATACTGGGGCAGGAATTTGCACTTCCTGTTGAACTTTGAGGTTCCTGTCAGCTGATTTGTTCATCCAGTTGTGATCCCTCTGGATGGCAACATGACCCTCAGGTGTATTAGCCACTCCTCTCAGTTTTGTGTCATGTGCAGGCTTATTGAGGGTGTGCTCTGCACCATTAGCCGGATCATTAACAAAGGTGTTAATGAGATTGGTCCCAATAGTGTCTCCGGGGGTACTGCTAGTAACTGACCTGCAACTAGACTTGTTCCAGGGATCACCACCCTCTGGGCCCAGACTTTGAGACAGTTTTCTCACTGTGCATCCGATTCTTTCATCAACTGCTTGTTTAGGAGCTCTCACAGGAGGCACAATCAAAAGCCTTACTGAAGGCAGATAGACAATGGCCACTGCTCTTCCCTTTTCCACCAGGCCAGTCATTTCATCATGGGAGTTTACTGAGTTGGTCAGTCATGACTTTTAGTGAATTCACACTGCCTGCTGCTGATTTCCTTTTCACTCATGTGCCTGGAAATGGTTTCCAGGGTTAGCTGCTCTGTCACCTTCCCAGGGCACAAGGTGAGGCTGACCAGCCTGTAGTTCACTGGGTACTCCTTTTCCCCTTTCATGAAAGCAGGAGTAATATTTTGCTTTCTTCAGTTTTTGGGTCCTTCTTCCAGTTGCTGTGATCAATCAAAGATTGTCAAGAGTGACCTCTCAGTAACAACTGCCAGCTCCCTCAACGCCTGAGGTGCAGTTCACATGCAAAATAAATGCATGGTAGGCAAAACATAGCTATAGCCTCTATAACTTGCCTTCAATTTTGACAGTCCTTTGAATCTTAAAAGCTGCATATAAAAGTTACATTAACTGGTGTTGCAGTTTAATGCTAAAAAGCAATAAGGTTTGTTTCTTCCATAGTTCCCCATGGAAGTACATAAATAAAATCAACTTCATATAGTCAGCTTTGCCATCTTGGTTTTCTTGCTTCTCCAAAGTACAGTATGGAAGATAAAAACACTCAAGTAATGACTTTCATTCCCCAGTGCTACTCTTCTGTTCACGTCCCCTGGTGTAGTAAGTTGTCAGAGGGGGATCAACAGTCAGAAGGCTGTGAAATAAAGAGGAGGCAGGGGAAGGACAGATCTTGTTTTGTATTTGAGAAGATCTCCTATGTGGGACTGTTAATTGTGACCATTTCTACACATATACATGCTTGTAATTATTTCATACAACTTTGTATGTAGGAATGTGCAACTGAATTACTGTTATTCTTTACAAACTAATAATGCCACCCCAGTATGCAGAAATGCTAAAAATCACCCATTATGTATTTTATCACTAGTGCTTCATTCATGGAAGATACCATTTTCACAAGAGCAACAAGGAGTATTTACTAGATATTAGTAAGATGGGGGAAAATACTGTTACAGTAATAGCTTGGAATAACATTGTTTAGAGAAACAAAATCAAATAGAAACATTAAAATTTTCAGATGTAGTCATAAAAGAAGTTATGATTGTTCAGTATTACCCTAAGTTCTGTAGATGGCTGTTTTCTCTTTGCTGATGAAACATAGGTTAGGTAAGTGGACAGAGGAACTGCTAGGCTCAAAGGCTTGTAGTCAGCAGTATGAACTGCTGCAGGCCAGCCACTGGTGCTGTACCCCAGGGATTAATACTGGGACCAGTGCCCTTCCGCATTTTTGATAATTATCTGGATGATGAGAGTCTGTACCATCAGCAAGTTTGCAGCTGATACAAAATCAAGAGGAGTGGCCAAAGCACCATATTCTGCTCTTGGTCTGTCCAGGTTCCTTTGAATAGCCAAGAGTCCTTGTTCTCCTACTTGTCTTACAAGTAAAGCTTTGAAACTCCTTTAAGACATCTGTAGAATGAAACCTGACAAATTACATAGCTACCACAATGTATAGTAAAAAGGATTTCTCAGCAGAACAACACTGAGCTTTTCAGCAATTATTTCTTTGTCTCAGAAGTAATTGTTTCAGTACTTCAGCTTTTACTGCACATATTTTTTTATCACACAGGCTTCATTAGGAAAAAAAGAAAAAAGTAAAGGATTGTTTTATAAAGCCCTTCAAAACTGTCCTTGGGCAAAGGTAAGCACAGAAAACAGGTCAACTTGTCATCATACTTTAATTTTTGAAGTTCTGTATTTGAAAAAAAAAAGTTAATCTTTAGTAGTTGTTGTAAGGAGTTATATGCAAATGAATGAGAGGTTTTTGAGGAAGCACTGTTAGGATTTTCTGCAAATAAGAGACGCATCTTCAATGGAAGTATGGTCAATAGTGCTTTTTGTGTTTCAGGACAGAAAGGTGTTGCGTTGAGGCACGGCAGTAATAAATCCTGTGTGATCTAGAAATGATTGAGTCTTTCAGACTTGTATCATGAGCACGGTAGTATCAGAAATACACCGCTAAATAAAAATTTATTTATGTAATGATATATAAAATTATTGAGAATCTGCAACTCCTCAGGTAATGTCTGTATATGCTGTAAATTCTCCAGTGCCTCTTGACCTCCATTTTATCTTTTTGAATATTTAGTAAGAGTTGGAAAAGACTTGATTTAACATCTACTTGGCTGTCATTGTAGAGGTACTAATTTTCTTTTTATTACTTTAGAGAATACATGATATTTCTTCTCTTCTTGCTGCAGAGTTGTTGTTGTCTATTTACTTCTTTATACTGTGTTTCTTGCTAGACAGGTAGCACAGAAAATGTTCTTGTTATCTTTCCAGGTAATCTATATGGATGCAGTAGAGTATTTCCCTGATGATCTGCAAGAGACGTTCGATCTCATGACTGAAAAAGAATTGAGAGTGCGGGTGCCTATGGAAGAGCTGGATCTACTACTGGAGATTTAAAAGAAGACTGTAGCAGAGTGGAGAAAGCTTTGGAAGCAGCTTCTGTACTAACAGTTAGATCCATCTCTTTTCATACAGGAACTCTGTTGGGACTTGGGTACTGTGTACTTGATATTTTTTTGTTGTTGTTGTTAAATCTTTTATATAAATTCTTATCAAAATGGAGTTCCTCTACCTGCAAGTATTCTGGAATCAAGGACTGCATTTTGCCCACAATAATGGGCCATTTCTCTGAAGTATTGCTGGCTCCCATAGAAAGATACCCTCTTTAAATAGCCTCCTGTTGGAAGTTGCCTGTGTTTCTCATTCTGTTGTTTGAAATTACATTCCCTAGGGTTCAGTAGAGGTTCAATACATGCCAACTATGGCTTGGTGAGCAGCACAGGAAAATAAACATCTGCCAAATGGATGTTCCACTGTCCTCCACTTGGCAGACTTCAGTAATTTCCTTTAGGTTGCTATGCCTGTGTATATGAAACTGCCAAGTCAAACGGCCATTACATCTGTACATATACTGTGAGTAATAGCTAAATATTTGTTTGAGCAGGCACCTATTTTGGTATGCTTTGACAGATGACCATTTGAATATAAATCTTTATGAAAAATATACCTGAATATTTGAAAATTCAAAAGTAACTTTTTATTTCTTAATTTAATAGAACTCTGAGTGTATTAAAAATGAAAATGTGTCCATAATGCATCTCTAAGCAGCTCACTTCTAAACAAATTTTTGTAATCAATTACTTGCTTTGACTCAAATCCAGGCAATTGTCTTAAGAGAAGTAGGGGTTTGATCTGTATTTGATTCTCATCAAAGACAGCAGTCTTCTATGATTGTTTAAAAAGTAGTTTATATTCCAAGGGACTCTAAGCAAGCTCCTAAAGAAGTAATATGAAATACAGTAACAATTTAAAGATACAGTTATGTTACATATTTATTTTGTAAAACAGAATATGCTGAAATATGGGAGGGATTGTTTAGCATCCCTACTCTTGGCACCTGAGGACTCAGAAACTGAATTTTCATCTGAAATAAGTATACCTGAACCACTGAATACCCAAAACTGCTTCAGACATTTTTCATGAGAAAACTGTCACTAGCAGCACTAAAGCAATTGGGATCATCCAGCTGGTGAGATCTGATTACACATGAAACTGTGTCTGACATACTACTTCTGGCTCAGGTTTGCCACCATGATACAAGATGAAATGCATTTTAGTTCAAGCTGCATTTCATTTATTCCTTTCTAAAATTATTTTAAATATTGCAGGGAATATGTATAATTTTTAATGGCATTACAAGCACTTCTGAAGAGCCTTATAATATTGATCTAGTTGCATGTGATGCTGGTTTTGCTGTAATTGATTAGTATTTGTGAAAAGCAGTTTATTTTTTAAATCTTTATTTTCTACAAAAATGACAGAGCTCCTGAATTGGAGGCAGAAGTTACTTTGTACCCTGAACAGTAACATGACAAATTATGCCTGTGTTTGTTCATGCTTTCCCATCACAGCAGAGTTCTATTTCCTCTGAAGCCCTGAAAGGGCCATGGAGAGGGGAGAAGCTTGACTGTGCTCCGGCGTAGAGTCACAGAGGAACCCAGGTTGGGAGGGACCTTGAAAGATCACCTGGTCCAACCTTTTGTGGAACAGGGACCCTAGATCAGATTAACTAGCTCTCTCTGCAGTCATATTTGAAGACTTCCAGTGGTGGAAGCAATGACTTCTGTATCCATCACTTTTATGTTCTTCCATGCATCCTGTCCCAAATCCTTTCCTTTGCAGTTTTTCCAAAAGCAGCACTTGGGCTATGTCCTTCCTTTTGGTGGTCAGAGGCTTCCTGGAGCAAGTCCTGCCTTTTACTTTAGACCCCAGTAGCTTTCCTGTCCTTTGTGGAGAATATACTTGCTGTTCACTTTCTCCTGATATCTGTTACTTTTGTCTTGATCTTCAAGTTCAGAAACTCTGGCGAAAGTGGCAGCAATTAAATTCTGCTGCAAAAGCCAAGAACTGAATTTTCAAACGTGTTTTTCAGTTCCTGTGGTGGCAGACAGGGTACTAGAGCAGAGTCCTTGGGTTCGTGCAAGGCAATGCAGATATTCTTCAGGGAGCTGAACCCATCTCTCTGTGGCTATTGCTTCAAACCAGCAGTAACAGCCCAATGTCCCAAATAAAAAGTGCCTTGCTTGCCATGCATGTCATAAAGCTCTTCAGCCCTTGAAGCAAAAATGAGATCAACTGCCATGATTAGCAAGTGCTAAAAAATCCTTAGCTTTTTGTGACCTTTCCAAGGATACAGATCTCCTAAGGTTTATAAGAATGGGTAATAAAAGTTGTTTTTCTAGCTCCAGATGAAAAACAATTCTATTTCAGGATTTCTGTCATCCAGATTAAATAAAGGACTCCATTCATCTGAAGGGTTAGTTTTTAACAATGAGCCACATCATTTTTACATACAAAAATAAAATCCCTTGGCCCTGCTGCTGCCATTGTTGAAGCACTGGCAGCAAGCAAAGTCATTGCTCTGGGTGAACTCTCCACCGTCTGTTACTGGTCCATGTTTGCTCCCACAGAAAGTTCCCAGAACAAAGACTGCACATTGCATAACTGGTCTGCATGTGGAACTATATAAATATTAAAGGTCACATGTACAGCATTTGGAAATTAATTACTTAGAACTTAACAAGCCTTTCACAGAAGTGTACTGTACAGGATACTTCGTAAGTAGTATTATGCATGGCTACAACTGAGCCAGTTAGACACCTGGCCTCCATGGGAATGGAGCTGCAGGCAACAGAATTGTGTAAAGGGGAAGCATTCAAGGTTATGCTGTAGAACACCAAGCTTGGGACTTGTAGTTAGAATTTCTCTGCACATCTGCTGCATGCCAGACCCTGTACTTCTAGCACTGGGGCTGGTGCCTTATGAGCACGCACATCCTGCCTCAGGCAGCATGGGGCCCTTGAACCTGTTCCTACTGTGTTGGTTCCTTTCAGAGACATTCTCTAGCTTGGATGTTTATCTAATGAACTGAAACTCTTTTGGGAAAAACAAATTTATGAATTCTAATCTTACAACTACCCTATCCAAACATATTTAGATGTTTAAGGTAAGATCACTAATGAGCATCCATCTTGCTTCTCTTACAAGCTGCATGTGCTAGAGATGGGCACCTTTAAAGTGTACCTCAGTGTGATTCAGGGTTGGTTGCATACTTGTTGATTTTCATGTATAAATGATTGATAACACTGAGATCACTCAAAAGTGACACTTGTCCTATTAGCCCCTAGAAAAAGATATAAGAAGGTAATCAAGAACAGCAATGCTGGAATAGTTGTAAGAGACTGCCATGCATAAGGAGGACTAAGAGATGTGGTACCTGCACTGCTCCCTGCCCACGTGGTGAGACAAGTACTTGGTTCACCAGAACTTTTTCTTGAAAGTCAGAGAATGCAACAGACAGGTCCATGTAAATAGCACAGCTTTGCCACCAAAACAGTTCAATTCAAATAAATGTTTTATTGGGAAGTGAAGAGTTACACTGACTGAAAACCGACAACCCACCAGCCTGTTCATGAATGCAAACTAGCTGTGTGGTTTTACAGAAGTAAGAGTTCTCTATAGTTCCCAAAGAGACAGGTGACTTAAAGATACAGTCCCTCAGGCGTTCCCTCTTGCTTTTTATAGAGAACATTCTCTTTAGACTTTTTGAAATCTTCATTTGTTACTTTCATTCTCCGTTCCCTCAAAGCCATCAATCCAGCTTCCGTACAAATTGCCTGCAACACAGGAAGCAAGAATAGTTACACTTTCTGTTCAAACCCTTCAAATCACACCCTCAAAGGCATCTTCCTACTGCTCCAGTGACTGTAGAAGTGAGGAGTATTAACC
This sequence comes from Chaetops frenatus, assembly GCA_013400775.1. Taxonomy (NCBI): domain Eukaryota; kingdom Metazoa; phylum Chordata; class Aves; order Passeriformes; family Picathartidae; genus Chaetops; species Chaetops frenatus. The sequence goes on along the minus strand of VZTR01008270.1, from coordinate 74,778 downwards.
TCCATTCTTAAGTTTGATACTGTTCTGTAGCACTGAAGCAGGCTGGATAAGGCTGGATGAGGACAGAAGTAGTCAGAGTTACATTTCCCTGACAGAAGTTACAAGCTTTGTAACAACAGTAATTTCCTCCTGCAAGGACATACACACCCAGCTGTGTGATCCTTCTGCGGAGAGATGACAGTTGTGGCACACTGGTTTAAGCTCAAGAGTGTGGTAACTGTAGCAAGGGCTTTACCTACTTAAAAAAAGCAGACAGGGTATGGCTGAAGTATCCTAATATGCAGCTGCATTTTTATCTGCTTGCAACATAGTCCCTAAAAATGCTACTTACCCTGTACTATATTCAGTAATGTTTAAGATACCTTGCACCAGATTCCACAGTCTCCTTTTAGTTTCTCCTTTGCTACTTTAAATTTTCATATTCAGATAACACAGGTACATACTACTTCACAATCATGATTTTGATAATTTCCGTTTGTAAAGCAGAGTACCTGGCACTCATAAAAGGTATTTTAAAGCCATCCCACTGTCCCTGGGTGATGTAAGCACAGAAAATTGGCAAACAGTTCAACAGACAGTTTTGGATGCAGCAAAAATAAGATTTGATTTTTGCTTGGAAGTCTAAACAGTGGTAATGTACACTGACCTTAATATCTGCACCACTGAGATCATCTTTTGCCATAATCAGCTCATCCAAAGTCACATCATCTGCCAACGTCATCCTGCTTGTATGGATCTGAAAGATTCGTTTCTTTGTCTTCTCATCAGGTAGAGGGAACTCTATTTTCCTATCAATACGTCCTGTGCAAAAGAAAAATTCAGTCTTAGTTTTTTTGCATGCAGCTGTTGGAAACAGCAGGAAGAACACCTGAAGGGTTTGACTGACAGTAACTGTTGAGCTGGAGCGTGTCCAGAGAAGGGCAGTGGAGCTGGTGAAGGGTCTGGAGCAAAAGTCCTATGAGGAACATTTGAAGGAACATCTGGGAGTATTTAGTTTGGAAAAAAGGAGGCTCAGGGATGACCTTATCACCCCTCTACAACTACCTGAAAGGAGGTTGTAGCCAGGTGGGCGTTGGTCTCCTCATCCAGGTAACAGGTCAAGAGAAAATGGCCTAAAGTTCATATGGGGAGGTTTAGATTGGATATTAGGAAAAATTTCTTCATGGAAAGGGTTGTCAAGTATTGGAGCAGATTGCCCAGGGAAGTGGTAAAGTCACCATCCCTAGAAGTGCTCAAAAGAGATGTAGAAGTGGCAGTTGGAGATGTGGCTTAGTGGTGGACTTGGCCACGTTGGCTTAATGGATGGACTCGGTGACCTGTAAGGTTCTTTACAACCTAAAGATTCCATGATTCTTCCTGCAACAATGAATCATGTCTTGGAGTAGAAAGCGAGGTCAGACTATTTCCAATGTACAGGAAGTGATACCACACTGCTGAAACAGTCTGTCATTGCAGGCCAGAGACCCCTCACCTGGGAAACATGAGAAACCTTCCTTGAGTCAAATATAAATAGAAAAAATCCCAATGTCTCGCAGTACAGGAGAAGTGTTAATGAAATACTTAGGTTCTTGTAATGTGTTTTATTCTACTTAGATTACATTTAGCTCTGAACTTTAATTTTCTGTGGCACACACACGGAAGACAAATCACAGTGCCAACTTTAATAACTCTTTCACCCTATTAAAAAACCCTAAAAAACAAATGAGAAACAAAACTAAAACCAAACTGAGGGAGAAAGCTTTTGGAAAAATAATTGAAAGTCCACCGGCTGTTTCCTCTATGTCAGTAGGGACTTTGCATGTTCTGGTACCTTTTGCTTCAATTGAGCAATCTTTGTGAAGGTGTTTTCCATCTCCAGATCCCTCCTTTCTTTCTTTACAATGCCTCTTTTAAAGAGAGTGATTGCACCTCGTAAGACAATCCAGACTACTATAAATCCAGACAATGGTAAATTAGTCCACCGAGCTTCTCTAAGTGCCCTGGTTGCTTAAGCAGTAGTTGTAATTTAAAATCTAATACACAGATGTAGGAAGCTTCCTTAAAACAACTTCCAGATCATCTTAGCTCCCTTTCAATTCTGGTACAGTATTATCTCCTCTGTACTCTAACAGCATTGGGTATGAGCTGAAGAGTCTAAAGCTAAATGATGACAAAACCAGACCAAACACGTTGTACCAGGCAGAGAACAGTTTTAAACACACACCTCAGCAACTTCATACCATGGGAGTATTTCAGCTTGTTTCTTGGATCTCTATGTTGTTTTCTACCTTCCCATTTAACAGACACCACACACACACTATGCTTTTGTGCATTTTTAGTGGCCATTTAAAAATACTACTTGTGCCTGCTCAAGCTCAATGCATCTCCCTTGCTCATCCCTCAAATGGCAGGAGTGCGCCAGGTCAGTAAGGAGCAGCCTGCTTTCCTTGCACCAGGATCCAGGCTGTGTCTGGTAAGGCTTAGGCTCTCACCCCCAAAACACAGGTGGTGCTGCCCTGCCTTCTCCAGCTGCTGCAGGTGTGCTGCTGCTGCACACAGCTTGCTTAACGATTACTTAAAACAGCTATGCCATCTTAATAGAAAGGAAAAATATTCAAATTGTTTATGTATATATAAAGGAATTAACACATTTCTTCTCTTCCAAAGCTTTTTCTCCTATTTGGAAGCTTGTGAATGATTTTAACAGATGCACCAACATACATGAGATGGTGAATAAGGTCAAACTTGCAGTCTTTTTACCAGCCTGTGTTTGTCAAGTTATGACAAGTCCTTTCACAAGAAAAGTGGCTTAAGCATACATAGCAGGGAAGTCTCTTACCTGGTCTAATTAAAGCTGGGTCTAGTGTTTCTATTCTGTTTGTAGCCATGATTACTTTAACATCTCCCCGAGAGTCGAACCCATCCAGCTGGTTCAGCAGCTCCAACATTGTGCGCTGGATCTCTCTCTCACCCCCTGAATTTGAGTCATACCTTTAAGGAAAAAAAACATAGGAAAAGCACTAAGTAACTGCCACAAAGGTATAAACAAAAGAGAGAGAGAGAGATTTTGTTTGTAAACATCCATAAGAGGTTTAAATAAAAAATTTAATGTTTATCCATAAGAAGAAAATACAGGTTTTCAGAATCATGTTGTGACATCTAGGTAAGTAAAGAGACACTGAACTGTTCTAGTAGTTGGGGAATATAATAGCCATCATGTGAAAGAAATGTGGTTTGTTTCCATGTTTGTTATGTATTTGTAAATATCTTCTCCCCACCTAACAACATCAACATAAAAATGGAAAAAACCTAATTCTTAAAAGCACATACATCCATACATAAGGCAGCAGCTCACATTTTGGGCTAGTGGCACTTCGGGCTAGTGCCACTAGTAGTAAACACGTATGAGCACCTTCTTATTTATTTAAAACACAATGACTAGTTTAAAGACTGTTTGCACTGGACAGTTCCAACAAACGTACAGAATTTTTGAAGTAATACAGTTTGGATATGGGCTAAACAACAGTTTAGTTTGGCATAAGCAATGCTTCTCCATGACATACACTGTGTAACCTTCTGTAAAATACTATCGGAGCAGAAGAATTTAGCCACCTACTCAAGAGGCAAACAACAAATGGATACATTCTATATTAAATATTCTGCTTTACCTTTGCATCACTACAGCCAATTACTGTATATGGACTTGCAGCTAGAGGATCCCATATACACAGTGTCTCTTTCTGCTTTTGACATTCTCTCCTAGAGATGCTGCCTTGAAGCAAGAGAACAGAGGTTGTCTTTGCTCATGTCTATTTAGTATGAAAAGGCTGCGAAACATTGTGTTTCCGTGGAAGTTATCTCAAGTGTTACTTGTTACAAATGCTTACATCAAAACAGTACTTGCAAATGGTAGCAGAGCAAAGAAACTGAGTCTCAGTTTAGTTGCAAAAGAAGTGTTTCTAGTAAAGCTTTGGTTGTCCCTGGCAATCCCTGTGGGTGCAGTGGAGCTCAGCTGCTGTACCTCTTTGTACCGATTGCATCAATTTCATCGATGAAGACAATGGATGGAGCATGCTCCTCAGCCACGCGGAACAGCTCCCGCACGAGCTTTGGGCCGTCACCCAGGTACTTCTGGATGAGCTCTGAACCAACCACTCTCAGGAAAGTTGCTGACGTTTGGTTTGCCACTGCTTTGGCAAGTAAAGTTTTGCCTATTTTTAGTTGGAAAGAAATATTGTAATTAGTTTGCAGAGAAGGGAAAGAAAAAGAGAAAGAAAAAGTGCCCTAACAAAACAGTTGTATGAAATTTGTGACAGACCTGGAAATGCTTTAAATACCAACCAAATGTAAATTATTTTACTTGTGTTATCTCAGCACTGGTGTTACTGAAGTGTAAAATACCTGTGCCAGGTGGGCCATACAGAATGACTCCTTTGGGTGGCTTTATACCCATCTCTTCATAATATTCAGGGTGGGTGAGAGGAAGCTCCACAGACTCCTGCAGCACAAGAAACACAAACATGTTTTTACAAGACGGAGTGGGGATCTTCAGAACAGCAATAATGAAAGCCGTGAAGGCAAAAAGAACTTAACGGATTTCAAGCCAGACCTTGAACGGCACGGCTCTCTGTTGCCTCTAATTCTAAGGCAGACAAGTACTCTATCTGCACAGGTGTTCCTACTGTTTCTCTCTGACGTGTGGTAGAGCAGCAGTGAATGTTCTCCCTCCTCCATCCTCAATGCATCATCCCAAATTTAGAACCCTAGAGTTCCTGAACTTCAAACACTCATGGATGACCTTGAGGCCTTCATGAAAGGATGCCTTCTATAAGGAGTTATCAGATACTACAGATTTTAAGAGCATTTTTGATTTTAGACACCTACCCAGAACAAAAGGGTTGAGTTTTAGCAAGGCTCAGGTAGAGCTCTGCCGATAGGGAAAAAAACCAACCAACACACCCCAACCAAACAACAACAACCAAAAACAAAACAAAACCAAAACCAAACAAACAAACCAACCCAAACAAAAAAAAAAAAACCCACACAAAAAACACAAGCGAAAACAAAACCATCAATCTCCTTGAGAGATTAAATCCTTAGATTGCTATACCTCTGCAGATTTTACAATTTAACTATCATCTTGCAACAATAGAAACTTAACATGTTGCAAAGCACTAAGCTATTAAGAGAGATTTCATGAGCTCTGGGCTCTATAGGTTCCTGAGCAACTGTGAAAGGTTCTTGTGCACACAGCCTCTGGTGACCCACTTAAAAGGTCCATGAGGTCCATGAGTCTGCCTAGTGACATCTAAGAAGGAAATGCACTATAGAAAGATAAAGGGCACCACTACAGGAACAGCAGCCTCTCCTGCTGTTTCCCTTCTCAGCTCCTAGCACAACAGCTGGCTTAACTGTAAATGAGCACAACTGAATACCTTGATTTCTTGAATTTGGTTGTCAAGGCCACCAATGTCAGCGTACGTTTCTTGAGGAGCTTTTTCTACTTTCATCACAGTCACTAAAGGGTCTGTGTCATCCATCAGGACTCCTATCACAGCATGAACCTAATTTAAGAATTAAGAGTTGTCAAAGAAGGCAAGCAGCATTTTTTATACAAGCTGAAGTCTAATCCCTATGCCCACATATTTAGGTCTGTGAAATAAACAGAATTCTCTCTTCTCTGATCTTCAGAAAAAAAGGCCCATTAAAAACAGTACAAGAACTTGTAAGAAACTTCATTCATAAAAACTACCCACCTTATGATTTAGCAAAACGGAGCAGCCTGGTTCTAGCAGGTCCTTGTCCACAAAAGACAGAATACTGACATAGTGCTCTGATCCCACCGATGTGGACACAATGGCGTGGTTGTCATCAATGATCTCCTCCAAGGTACCCACAGACATCGGAGTTCCTCTCAAATCATCCACCTTGGATCTTTCTTCCTGTTGTCAAGACGAAACAAAGAAACAACTGAACACCACAGGCAAAAACATTTTTGTACAACACTGGCTCAACAACTCAGAACATAACAGAACCAGTCTTTCCTATTGTTCTACCACCCCAAAAAGACAGAGGTCAGTAACAAAATCCACTATTAATTTAGTCCTACCCTATGGACACCATTTATGTAGATGTGAACAACGAGAATCTTTCTCTATTGATGGATATCTGGGAGCTGCATTTTGACAGAGCATTAAGAAACAAAAAACTCCTGCAGCTTCATCTGTAGTGATCCGTGCTTGGTCTAAAACAATATAGCCAATTAATGAGGAATTGTGATAAACCTGATATGTTTGCATCAATTTGCACATTGGTGGTAGTTTATTTCCATTGCTTTGGTATGAAGTAATTCACATTAACTAAGAGCATTGACAGTAACATTAGAAGTAACAGTTCACTCAAACCTCACCTCTTGTTTTTCTTCCAAAGGTTTCATCTGTTCTTGATTTCTGATAAATTCTTCCTCCATTAAGAGGTAGTCTTTAATTCTCTCCAATTTCAATAACTTGAGTCTGCACTGTGTGTGAGGAGTCACTGTAACCACCAAAGCAGAATCACAGTATTTTAGAACAAGTTTGACATAGTACCAACTAATCACTAACTCATTACTAGAAATCCTGCTTTATTTTCCTGACAGTAACTTCCACCTTACTTGTCCCACTGTAATTCCAGTCAAAAAACAGATTTAATGTTTCTCCTGCATTCTTTCTCAGTTTAATCTCTCTCTCTTACCTGGGAATTCATGGGCTGCATCTTGCAAAACAATAATCTTATTTGTGGAGGCCTTTTAATGCTAATTAGAAACAAAATTATATTTGGCATTGTGTTACTGACGTCCACAAACCAGATCTCGAGGAGAGGAGAGCTTTGCATTTGCCAAAGAGGGGACAGTCTGCAGCTCTGCAGGGGAGGCAGAATGCTTACCCAGGGGGAGTTTGCTGGCAGCATCTGGTCCCTTGGTCTTCTTTTTCTTTTTCCCCACTCTGGTTGGAACTGGAGGTTCATATTTCTTCTTCTTATCCTTATCCATAAAAAGAATTCCATAAGAAGAGAAAGAAATCAGGATAATAACAATGAAACAATACACACAGCTGTTAAGCACACAGACCAGAAAAGATCCCTTAACTTCAGAACAAAACTTTCTCCTTACGACCTGTAGTGACAAGTCCAAAAGGAACTTAACCCTTAGTTTCTAAGCAAGTTCAAAAAATTCTTCTCCTGCTTATTTTACACCCCTCTTTCTAATTTAAACTTCTGCCAGTTTTCAGTGAACACAGAACATGGAAGGCTCAAGCCTGAAGAAAATCATAAACAAAACTATTAGATGAGACAATGAGAAAAATACTGAATCTCTACCTTTCTGGTGCACTTCAATCAATTAATAAGATACATTCAGTTTCCCAGCCTAGACACTGCTTGCTGTATACATTGTATTTCTAGCTCCAAAGGAGACCAGAGGCCTCTGACGTCCCACAACGTGAAGTACAGACCTACTGCAGATCCTTGTGTGATGTCACTTTGAAGCCAACAACAGTTCCTTGAGTGACAGCTTGAAGGCAACTAGTCTTTCCTAAGCCTGACACATTTATACTTTTATTTTTTAAAAAAACAAATCACTGTCAAGAAATTTCAGTTTTTCTAAAGCCTCCTTTTCTATTCGTGAACAACACTTGTTTTCTCCAATGTACACCCAGGAAAGACATTCATCAGAACCAGCAAGAGCGTAATTTTATGCAGTTCCAAATACAATCATAATTTTTTAGAAGTAAATTAAGAAATCCTACTGCAGCCAGGCTCTGTAGCAGCAAACTTATAGTTCATTCTGCAAGTATTTATTTCAGTTACAATTACCTTGTCATCTTTCTTGCTACCACCAGGACCATGTCCACCACTCTGACTTTGACCCTAGACAAAAGATAAAAAAGCAAAGGACAAAAACCTAAATATATGTACAGTTCTATGAATCGAGAAGCCTACGGGCAATTCTACGTACAGAAAATCCCATAACTGGATTTCTCCAGTCTAAACAAAGCGTTATCATATTCCAACTTATTTTCCAAAAATAAAAGGTGCCCCCCCCGCCCCGGCCCCATCGCCCGCGCTCCCCGCCCTCGCCGGGCCGCGGCCTGAAGGCGTCGGCCGTGACTCCGCAAAACGCCGGGCGCTGGCGGCCGAGCCTGAAGCGGCGCGGGCCCCAGTTCGGCGCCCCGGCGGAGCTGCGCTGTGCCCCGTCCCGAGGCCGCGCCCGGTG
>VZTR01008270.1:43695-66543 GCA_013400775.1 Chaetops frenatus | reverse complement strand
GGTTTGTGTGTGAGTGTGAGTGTGAGTGTGTGAGTGTGAGTGTGAGTGTGTGTGTGTGTGTGTGTGTGAGTGAGAGCACCGTGACCCCGCGGGGCGCCGAGACCCCGCGGTGGGTGGCGGTGGCGGTGGGCCTGGGTGACCGTGTGTGTGAGGGGCGCAGAACTGAAGCAGAAGAAGAAGAGTGGCACATCTTCACGCCTTGTGTTTAAAGTTACAGGCTTTTTTCCCCTAGACCTGATCCTTCCTTCCATCTCTTGCATCAGCTAGTCAATATAAAAGCGTTCTTGTGCGTGCGGTAAGAATTGTTTTTCTTGTGGGCAGCACCCTAAGAACATGGGTAAAGTTTTCAGGAAATCTCTCCCTCCAGAAAAACATCACTATTATACCTACACTGAGTTCTACTGCTCTGTGGTATTCCTGGGAAAACGCAGTAGAAGCTTTTATTGTCTGTTTTTGACATTCCCAAAGGTAAAGGTCAGACTCAACTCAACACGTGAGCAATCCCGAACGAAAGACAGTTTTATACCATTTCTTTACACCAGAGGTCCCGTCCTTGTGCTGGGCCACAGCGGCTGCTCTGTGTCTGCCCACCAGAACCAAAACTCATCCTGGGGAATCTTCAGATAATTCCTCTTCTTTGAACTGAAAGAGCAACACTATCAGCAGAAAGGTTACAGGCAAGACGAGGGCATAGTCTAAAAATACCTATAGCCTGCTCTCATCCAGGTAACCAACATATAGATTGTATTTACATCCATTGCTGTTTCCAGTGTAAAGATCAGAGCATTTGTGAAAAGGGGTTTCCATTTACAGTGGACAGGAGGATGTGGGATTGTTTTCCTTTGATGTTGTTTTTTTTCCTCCTCACTTTTTCTAGAATTTCTGTCTGAGTAGGGAACTTTATTAATTATTAATACAACTGGCTGAGCTGTGTAGAAAGGTGTGAGGTTTTGATCATTTACTTTGGTTTGGTTCCATTTGTTCACAAGGGTTACTGTTGTGCACTGTGGATTTTACTTTTGTTCTTACTGTTTTATGAATTAGCTGTCTTTTTGTTATGGTATCAGCGGTTCTGTAACTTTTAAGGACATTGAAATGAAATTAAATACATCAGATGTTTTATGCTTTAATAACATTCATTTTTTGGAGTTTACAGTCTTACAGGATTGCATCTGTATTTCTTTTAACCTTACAGTGTAAAGACGCTAGAACACTCTTTCCCTCATGCAAATTTTCCTCCCTCTAACTTCCCTTTAGACTCAGACATACCCATACTTCTTTCAGATTATACCTGTAATTGGTAGTTCTGGTTATGATTGAGAATCCTTGCCACATTTTTCTTAGGAAAGCCTGATTTTAGTGCATGTAGCTTTGCAGCCATTTAAACTGTGAGGATTATGACATAAGCTGACCTAAATGGTAGGAGTGTAGGATGAATGTAAAAGATGAACTTTCAATTTATGAGCTGACAAGACAAATCTGTGACAGCCTATCTGGTTTTGTAGTATTAATAAGTATTAGGAAATTATATAGAGGAGCAAGAGTAAAAGGATGTTGTAAAGATTGTCTCGCAGCTCATTCACTCAAAGACATACTATGAAACAGCTGTGACAGAAAACATGAACCACAGGAGGGAAATACTGTATTTAGGGTGATCTGGTTAATGGCTTTCAGTTCTTGGAGTGAATAGTGCTGGCAAACTGGAAGTGAAATAGAAACGTGCTTCCATAACCTGGCTGCCTGCCTTAACTTTGCACATCCAGAATTTTAGTTTGGTTTCAGAGTACAGATAATGTCAAATTAGAAACTTTAAACAATAAATATGTGTAATGATTCAAGTTCCTCTGATTTCTAGGGTTATGCCTACTAACAGGAATGAACACACTGTCCTTGTTTCTTAAAGATGAATATAGCCTCAGGGGCATCAAAAAGCTCTTCTTATCAAAAAATACCAAGATATGTTTAGAGAGGGTGAGGGTTTTTGTGCTCTGTTTTCAATTAGTGTTTACTATCCTCTTCTTTATTCTGCAGTAAGCTTACTGCTGATCTTTTAGGCATACTGTAAAGCCCCCAGCTCTTTTCCCAGGCCTTTGAGGAGGAGCGCAGCTGAGGGCTGGGGGAATTTTGGGCTTGGGATTAGTACATAGTAAAGAGGTCTATTTTCCCTTTGCACATACAGGAAATTACTACGATTGCTTATGTTGTTGATGTTAATTTGTCTTAGTATATGTCTAACTGCCTAGAGCTTTTTATGTTTGCATAAAATGAAATAAACCTACAAATTGGAAAAAATATTAATCTTGCTATTGCAGCTAAATATAGTGGGTTGCATTTTCAAAAGCTGCAATTTGGACTCCCTCTTTTAATAAATGGGCTTTGAACTAACATCAATAAATGAATGGGAAGAGTAAGTTTATATCTCCACTTGTTTAATGAATGTAATAACTTTATACTACATTATGAACAGAGCTCTTAATGATTGCTGAAGCGATGGGTTAAGTCCTATACTATTTCTGCTAGTTGGCAGAGGAATACATTGGTAACAATGAGATCTTAGGCCTACAGGCAGTGAACAGAGGTGTTTCTGATAGAATTTGGAAAGAAGGCTTCTCTGTTTTTATAGCCAAGTATTTTTATTCAGTGAGATTGAGACAAAGAAGGCCTTTGGATTTAAAAAAAAAAAAAAAAAGTAACACTGTAATGAGTCTTGGGTGTTATAATTTCATCTAAAATAATTCAGTGGCAATTGTTGCTAATATGTAATCCCCCTCAAAAAACCAAATAGAACTGCTTTTCTCACAGAAGATAGAGTTTGAAAGCCAATTCAGATTTTACATGGATGCAAATATGAAGGGATACTGTTAAGACTATTCCATTGCTGCACAGACGAGTTGACAGAAATCAGAATTTGGACTAATGACTTCAGCTTGAAGCTTTCCTGGTAACTAACCATGGCAGGATTTGACTTTAAATCAGGATTTTTACCCCTAATAGTGTCAAAAGAGCTTGTAAATTTTTCACTAGTTACATATATTTGTTGAATATCTGGGGTTAGCTTATTATATGAAAGGATTTCAAGCTTTTGTTTTCAAATTCAAATATTGATAAAATTAATATAAAAATTTTATTCTACAATATTAGAAACCTAACAAAAAGAACTTTTGGTCAAAATGAAGAAAAAGGTTATGATAATAATTCCTAATGCAAATTAAACAGAAGAGGCTATCTGCATTGTTCTGTATGAGAGAACCACATAATGGTGTTCTAAATTTCCTAAAATTGCAGTATTCTGAAAGAATTTCCAGCTGTGATAAAACATTTAGTCCTGATGCATACACTATTCTTTTCAGGGAATGGGATCCTTTGTGACTAGTTCTGCTTATTTACACTCTCATATATTGTTTAGATTTAATGCTTTGCATGTTTAAAGGAGAATCAGGAATTCAGCCCAGTCTTCCTTAAATTCTTGCTAGACTTTATGTTAATTTAATCCCTTATTTCTCTGGCAACCCAATACAAAGGATGATTTTACTCTCATTAAAGATCACTTCTTTTCCTGTTTTCATTATCTTCTCACTATTCTTCTTCTTCTTATTGAAATTTCCTTTTGAGTCATAATGAACACTCAGAGCATTTCATTGAGAAAAATGAGGAGTTAAAACATTTTCTATTTCCCTAATCAAGACCCCGTCATTATTGTCACTGAAAGCCAGAGAAACAGATGAAGAATGTCAGCGTTACATGAAAGAGAAAAAGGACACTACCAAAGTGATTCTGTGATCACAGTCATTTATAACAACACTCTGGATGCTGGCATGGCAATCTAATTTCATACTAAAGCTGGTTTTGTAAACTTAGTTCCTAGTTGCATTACACAATGCTGATTCAAATCACAATTGATTCAGTCACAATTCAGTCACAATTGAGGCAAATATGAACAGAAATTTGGAGTCTTTGATTGCTATTGTGGAATAATTCATAGCACTCATCAATATGTCGATTTTCAATTTAATTTGAATTTTTGAAACAGAAAGCCACAGTGATTCAATTCTAGAAGAAAAAAGTATCCTTGAAAAAAATCATGTTTTGCAAATAAAGAAAAGAAAACAAAAGTAGGATAAATTTTTATTCTATCACTTTTGACAATATCCTATTATAGGGAAGACTAAATAAATTCTAAAGGCAAAATTCTCTCTTCATTCACATTACAATAGCTCCAGAATATACCTACCAACTTTCAGACTGCTTTCCATTAAATTAGATCTACAATATCACAAAGGCTTATTCATCTTTTGGTCCCAGATAAGTCACTTCCAGGAAAGAGGCATGATGAGAGTAAGACAGAAAACTCCAAACAATCTCTGAATTAAGAATGTGTTCAGTAGACACATTTGGTTTCTTCCCATCCTATGGATTTCTTATCCTGAAATCTGTATTCACATAATGGAGAAGAGCAGGACATGGAAATTTTATCTGAAGGCTAAATTAAAATCCTCCTGCAGTAACCTGCTTAAGGAGCAGAAGGATGGGGAAGAAGGAAGGCCGGGACTGGTGCAATGCAAAACCAATAAGTGACAGCCCCCAAAAAGTCAAGTAGTCTTCCATCAGGAAGTATGTTCTTCACATCATACTACCCCCTGGTGGTGCTCTCTCCCTAGCTATTTCACTTGATTCACCTTGTTTCAATACCTGTTGAAATGGCTCACACTGTTTCACTGTTACTACTGTTACTATTTTACCTATCCACACTTGTCTCTGCCAGTCTGTTATTCATAATTGCTAGGGCTCCAACCCCACCAGAGAAGCCATTTTGCTTCGAACTAGAGCTCATTTGCCTTGGATACCAATTAGCAGTTTCTGACAGCTGTTTCTGCATGATGGCCAGCGAGACTTTATTGGAGGCCAGGAAGTCTTTCATGGAGATCATCTCTCCTGACAGACGGCGTCCATCTGTGTCACTCTCATTGACAGCGTCAGTCTCGATGGAGATGTTTCTCTGGCTGCGCACATTTCCTGGCATTACTACATTCCTCCGTGAACGAAATAGTCTTCTTTGGCATCTGTGGCAGCACTTGCAGGCCAACTTTTTTAATATCCAGTTTATGGACTGCTTGATGACAATAGAGATCACATTAAATAAGGAATAGATGCAGCACACTCCCATGAGTATGAAGACAAAGTTGCCAAAGCGGTAAAGGCCTTGGCTCTCGTACCTGATATTCTGGCTACTGACGAGATCACCAAAACCAATGGTGCTGAAGGCCACAAAGCAGAAGTAAAGTGAGTCAAAGTAACTCCACCCTTCAATCGGTGTGTACATTGCAGAGGCACAGCAGGAAATTATGAGGGATGCTACACATAAAATCAGCATAACATAGTACACTGAGGGCTTCCAGCCTGCCAGGCTGTCCACCTCAGAGGTCCCTGAGCCCCGCCGGCCATTGTGAGGGAGAACCCCTTTCCTCCTCAGCTGTCTTTCATGGCATGATTTCATGACATAAGCTATGACAGTGATCAAGCGCTCCAGGAACAGGTTAAAGAACAAAATGGTCCCTGCACATCCTATAAGGCCGTAAAATATCAGAAAAATTTTGCCTCCAACGGTGGCTGGGGTGGTCATACCAAACCCTGGAAGATAAAACAGAACAGTTGAAAAAAATAAACCTGTAGGTACCACCTTAGGACATTCATCACATGCAAGACCTGATAAACTGGTAGCAAATCCCTGTGGTACAGCTCAGCTTCAAGAAAAAAAACATTTGTCCCCAGCTGTTACCCACTTGTGCTTGACTATGTCTGAGCTATAAGGGGAAGGAACACATGCCAGCATTTCCTCCAGAAATAGAATGAAACAAAAAGCAGAACAAAACACATGGGAAGGAAAAGCGAGTTTAGAGGAGGTTTGAATTTTCTGGTCTGGTTGCTAGGTTCACTCTTTCTCTTTATGCTTTGGATTGCTTCCAGGCCTTGGGATTATCACAGCCCCTTTGTTCTGTCTGATGCTTTTCTGCACCATGGCTCTGTCCCGGGGTGGCTCTTGCCTTCCAGAGATCCATCTGCACCAAATCTTAGGAACACAAGGTGAAATTTCTCTGAGGCTCACTTGACTCCTGCTGTTAGTACAGGTGGCACATCACCCAGCACCCATTGTACCCTGGCTGTGGAAGCTCAGGCTGGGAGCACACACCACATGATGTAGCCCCTAACAGGATCATCAGCTCCTCATGAGAGTCCCAGTAGGAGTTAAGATGCCCTGCATCTGACCCAGCTGTCTGTCACTCATTATCAACCCCTTTTAAAATTAGCATTGCTGAAGCTTTTCTATTTCTCTGTGTCCCACTCCACAGCTCAAGTCTGCATGCGGAACTTATCAAAAGCCTCCTCTGGTCTGATTCCCTGTCATGGGATTTTTAGGCCAGAGGTGTTTCAGTCTACTCTCAAGTACTTCCCATCCTAAAGCCTGAAAATTGTAATTTTGTTTTGGTTAAAGCTGTTGATAAGACAATCTTGTTTTAATAAGATATTACTAGAGAATAAAAAGATGTCCAGAACATCATTGAGCAAATTGGAGTAAACCCCATGACAAATCTTTGCTGGTGTTTTTTTATGATTATTAAAGCATTACATAACTGACCAACTAAGCAAAAACATTTTTGTTGACAGGACAGAAAAATCACAGGAAACACCGGGGTTTTTTCTTCATCTTTGTAACTATGAGATGCCAATTATTAAATAAAGACATTAGGCTCTGAGAAATGAAGGAAAATGTAGTCAGCATGATACACTTGTACTTCAAAGACAAGAGCAATGTGAAAAGATCATGTTTCCAACAGTGCCAAGCTTCACCCCTCTTCCCTTCACTGGCAACCTGCTGCCAGCAGATTCCTCTCTAACACTCATCCTGCCTCACACTGTGAAGTAACAGCCTTCACCCTTCCAGCTCCATCCCCACTAACAACAGCTCCAAGCATGGGCTCTCCAGGGTCACTGCACTTTTGCCTGCATCCACAATCAGACATCAAGTGGTCCTACAGGAGGCTCCAGCCTCACTAAATTTCTGTGCTAGAGAGAGCTGGACTGCAGCTCTGTGGCACAGAAAAGAACATGACAAGAGACAAACGACACAGAAAAAACGATCTTCATAACAAGAATTTTTTACTGTTGTTGCCTTTGACACAAATATTTCGTCTTGCTTTTCACCCTCCCTTTCTGTTCCCTGACTTGATCCCTCCATAATTCTAGTTTTAATGCTTATTTTCAGTGCAGGCTGGCTTACGTGCAAGTCATGACCACCCTGTGGACAGACAGACACATAAAAACCAATGGACAAGAGGAATCTCTCAGCAGCTGGTGAGGTCTGCCCAAAGCAGCTGTTGGGAGGGAACTGAGGGGCTGCCATGTCCATGGCCCACACTGTTCCCTGAAGAAGAGAAGCAGTTGTAGGCTGGGCAGAGATGGAAAGGTGGGGAGCCCCTGGTCCAGAGTGAACACTGTTAGGGACTGGCAGGCATCTCCCAGAGCATGAAGCAAATGCCCTGGAAAGAGAAAAGTGGTTAAGGCTCACACTCCCAGGGCAGTTTTATGTCTTCAGGCTGCTTCCCACAGGTCCCTCTCAGGATCCTGCTGCTGGCATCATGGCCAGAGCCTGTCAGGTTGTTTGTTCAGCTGACTGGATTTTATTGCTGGGTTTGTTCTGTGACCCACTAGCAGAGGCTTTACAAAGACACTCAATAGGCATTCCAGGGAATCACAGTGAACTATGAATAAATGACTTAGTGAGCAATTAGAGCACCAATGTGACCCATAGAGCACAACAGTTAAAGTGCAAGAAGTTACATTGCAGATTTGGAAGCAAATACAGAATGAAATGATGAAATCATATAAAAGAGGAAATAAAAGCAATGGCTGACACTTGGAGACTATTTGAAAATACAACATTGCTTCTTGTGATGAAGAATAAAACCAGGACACAACTGCAGGAAAAAAATGACTGTGATTTTATGGTATGAGAGAATGCTGATTAAGTTTAGTGAATTTTATTTTACAAGTTGGGTGACATTTCTTGAAAGCACTGTTTCAAGTAGCAATTGAGATTATAGTTAATCAAGTGGAAATCAGATCATTCTGAGTTGGGAAAATATAATGTTTTTAAGGCACAAAAATGTTTCAATCAATTTGTTAGACATGTCTGCAGATATGGCATTGCATCACCACCATTGATAGAAATGCATGACAAATCCTACTTTACCAGCCCAGCAAAAAAGGCAGCATTCTTAGTAAAAATTTCAGGATCCTATTTTGAAATCAGTATAATACTGATTTGCCTGTGTCCCATGATCCATTGACTTCTATAAACTAGTGTGATTTTTCTTAATATTCAGCTGAACTGAGCAAGTACATTCCTTATACTTCAATTTTCCTCCAAATGTTGTTTTTTGGGGTTTTTGCCTATTGCTTAAGCAAGAATTCTGATTTTTTTATTAACATTCATATTAATTCTGAATTTCTCTGTAGCAGATCTACTTTTTTAGAAGTTGGAGGAAATTTAAACTCCAAGTAGTTGGAAAAATTTTTCTAAGCGCTGCACACCTCCTGCTGGAAACAAATTTTTAGATTTTGTTTTGGCAGCAAAATTTCTATTACAAAGCCTGGTACTGTAAAGCACTCTAAAATCCACTTGTGTCTTCAGGTTATATTGTGTGGATATTCCAAAAATATATACTTATATATATAAACTAACTAAAAAGGGAACTCACATAGACAGTATAATATAATCAAGCTTCTTTATTTCTTGAAGTAAGTAGTGGATATAAATGGAGAAAAGTGAGCAGCTGTTATTCTTATCAACAGCCAGTTTGATAAGGACCGAGGTCCAACAGGAAGTTCTCCTAAAGCAGAATTCTCCATCAGCAAGAAGTGAATAACATCAAACAAGTATTAATATCAATCTAACTGTAAAAAGATTATACTGAAATCTAACAAGAGGAAACTGTCATCAACTGCCTATTCCAGGCCAATATTAGGTTATTTAATCTTTTCTGTTGCAAACTGCTCCAGTGCTACCAACTGCTGTAAGTGTTTCTCCTGGGCCATTACCCACACTCATCTCCCTCTGCCTGGTGACACACGGTTTGGCATTTTATGTTTTAATTCTGGATGTCCTCACATTCACAGGTTACATTAATTAGAACTTCAGTTTTCATTTCCTGGTGCAGCTGGTGCCATGAAAAAGTATGAGAAACAGTTCATCAGTCCTAATCCCTCATGAATGAAGTCTGGGGTGCCCATATAGCGTGTGTGTAGGGAGACTGGGACAGACATATAGATTTCACAATTCATTTTGGATTGTGCAATTGGGTCTTTCTATTGTTCTACAAAATATCTCTCTATTCTGAGAGGTCTCATTTCCTTTCTGAATATGTACAGTTCACTGTTCCTGTCCTTCCCACAAAGAGGAAGTAGGTAGAAAGAGGGGGAAACACTATAGCAACAATGAGTCATTGTGATGTTAGAAATATAAATATCAACACAAAACAGCATTCCAGTTTAGCCTACAATGAAAGCTCTTTGTTATGTGTCTGTATTCCTAATGTATTTCACATTTATTTCTTTTTCTCTGTCAGTTTGGTTTAGACACTCACTGGGTAAATGATGAATTTCCAGTGAAATAGACACCAGATAATAATTGAGGTTCATGATAGGTGTGAACCAAACTATATAGGACAAAGACATTCAACTGCAGCAAGCAAAATCCAGAAAATAGTAATTAGTAAAGAGAAATACAGGAAGTCTTAGATACCTGTAAAGATGCCGATGCTCCTTTTTTCAGACATATTCTGTACTGAACTATCTACATAAGGATGTTTTGTTCATCTAGAAGAGAGAAGAAACAACTCTAACAGAAGCTCTACTTCAAAGATTTCATTGAGAAAATATCCTGTACTTTGCACTGTTTAAAAGTTTAAAATTGCTTATTGTTACTTTATTGCTGGCTGGCATATACAGCTTTTGTCTGTGATAAAGTTTTACCATGTCTTTCCATTTAGGGGTAAAACTATGGGAAATAAGGCAGGCTTTTTGGCCCCTGTCAGGGGAAAAAATAAGTGGTGCCTGCTTGAATCCTCTTGGTAACCTTAGTTTGGGGACTTACTGTAACGGGTATCTTAGTGGAGGGGATTTTGAAAAATTAATGCTCTTCCCTGGCTTCATATACCAACAACTTTAAGCAAAAATGTCACCTGTGATTCAACTAAAGCAAAAATATCTCAGCTGTGAATATTAAGCTCGAAAAAGTAAAGTAAAGAAAAAGAATCTGCAGTATTACAGACTGTAAGGAAGCTGGACACAGATAAGAACTCATTTTGGTAAGTGTAAGAAACAGTATATGTGCAGGTATGTCTGTGTGTGATAATATTTTCTTAACCAATTTCAAGCCTTATCTGGATGTCAGAGAGAAAGTTTGGTAGCCATTGCTACCAGAATCACCATGTGGCGAGGGCCTCAGCATTGCTACTTCCTAGGAAACAGAAACCTCACCCAGAAAACTGGATTGACTTGATGCTTGGATACATCAAACTAAAGGACAGATCAAAGGACCATAGCATAAAAGACAATGCAGATACTGCTTTAGTTTCTCAGAGACTGACAGTGAGCCCCAAAATCTAAGAATAAAGGAAAAAAAATCATAGTACCCAAGCAGGTGCTGCAGGGACTACAAATATAAAGCAAAGGCCATGAGCTCACACCATATAGAAAAGGCTGTTGGTTTTGTGTGTAGTAAGGATTCTGAAATATTCCATATAAAAGCAGAAGCAGATATTAATATTGTAATTAAAACTTAAAAACTGGCAGATGATGACAGGCAACATTATCAGATATTTCAGTGAATATTCACCACTGGAGAACTGGTGATGGAGAAATGATAAATCTGTGAGTGGTTGCGATGAGCATATGACGATAAACTTCATCTTTGGTTTTATTAACTCTCAGTTTCTTATCTGTTAATCTGTGTCTCAAAAGCCAGGAGTTACGAAGGGGGCAAAGGCTATTTCTCATTTTTTTACATTTTGAAAGCAAACATTTATTTTGGGGTGGAGGGACACTGATGGATGGACACTTAGGGAAAAAAATCTGATTTTGTCAAGGAACCATAGAATTAAAGAGTAGTCTGGGTCGGAAGGGGCCTTCCAAGACCATCTCATCCAATCCCCCTGTCATGGGCAGGGATACATTCTCCTAGACCAGGTTGCTCAACCTGAATAATACTGGGCTTCTCCAAAGACTATATCACCTACCAAAAAAAAAAGTGTGTTTGGCAGCAGGTGCAAAAATGTCAAGACAAACTTAAGACAACACAGCGAAGGAAAAAAAAAAATCAAAGAAATGTGACAACAGTAGAAAGTACAGTGAATTTTGGCTCAGTGAAAAGAGAAAGTCATTGCTGAAGCCTTGTGCTGGCTTCTATCCACACAACAGTAAGGTGTGTACCTTTGTTTTTGAAATGTATGGCTTTTTCAAAATATAAAAGGACCTGCAAAGTCGCTGGCTTGTGGATGTCCTAAATCTAATGCATATGTCCCTCCCTGTGAAGCCAGAGATGCTCTTTTAGTGAGCTCTAGTGGCAAATGTCTGTAAGACAAACATAAATTAAGTGACCAAGTCTACTCACATGATTTTAACAGGTCCAAACATTTATGTAAAACAGTACCTATTTGTAAAATATGACAGGGGGGTTCAACACTGTGCTACTCCAAATCCTCCACAGCAACTCTGGCTTGCTGTCAAAGTGTTGTGCCATTGCAAATGTAAAAACACCCACAACACAATACCTATTTCAAGGGCTGAATCTCTTCTCACCTACCTCGGTGATGATCAATCCTGCTCTCTGTGCATCAGGCATATTCAAAATCTCAGCATTTGCCTCACCCACACAAACAGTTAAACAAGGACAAGACAGGCATGCAGAGGTGGGGAGAACTGAATGAGATTATAGCAAGATGTTAAGGAGTAGTTAAAAGCTACAGAGCTAGGTGTTTTCTAATAGAACTGAACAAGCGATGTACTAAGGGCATCCCAAAATCAGACAGTGGCTAAGGTTGGAAGGGACCTCTGGAGACTGCCCAGTAGGCGCCCAGTCAGATGGGAATTCATCTACAGGATAAAAGGGATTGCTGGCTTTCCAGTCAGATATTTATAGATTTGTGGAAATAAAAATCATACTTTAATGATGTCTGGAAACAGAAATGTTCATATATGCAAAGATAAAACTGCAATGAATCCTTTCAGAGGTAAAATTGTGAAACTGTTTCTGAAATACTTTTGATTAAAGGTTAAATAACCTGTAGTAGCTTTTGACATCTTTATTTAAAGAGCCTTATTTAAATTATTTATTTTTTTAAATAAATCTTTACTTTCTCTCTGATTTATGAGGTTTTTCTCTGCAATTGGGTTAACTGAATGAACAGATTTTGTTTGTGTGCAATCACTACACTGCATAAACTACAAAATATTTAGTACTTTGTTATGACAAGCCTATTATCTGCTACCTTCTATTGTTCTGCTCTTTTGGATTCCAGACAAAGAAATTGGAAGGAACAAGTGTAGGAACATTGAAACTGTCACTAAGGGCCCTCAAGAATAACTAAGGACACCCATGAGTAAATATTTTATTTCTTTTTACAATACTTCAGTACTATAACTTCTGAAAGTTGTACCCCCTGGGGTTTCAGAGAACAGCCAGAATACAGTGTCCAGCTGAAAACATGGTGGAAATTCCTTTTATGTACCTTTAGCAGGAGCAAAAAAATTAAAATATGGGCAAGGCTAAAGTTTTACAGAGGGTGCCAGGGCCATTCTAATGTTGCAGGGTTTTGGTTCACAGCTTGTCTGAAAGGCAGTATCCACTTCAGCATAGGGATGCTTAGATTTGTGGCAAAAGAGGAAGGAACGGCCAGTACTGCACCCTGGAGCATGCAGACAGCCTTAAGAACCTTTTCATTAAGCCACAATGCAAACTTGGACCTGCTGACTTGATGAACTAGCAATACTGCAGCCTGAGAGGGATGAGGCGGATGCTAGCTCTTTGAGCAGATGAGAATTCCTATTTAAAGCATTATACATGAAAAATGAAAGGAAGAAGAGCAGCCTGTATAACAAAATTAACTCCTACTTAGCAAAATAAGAGAAACTGGCCATCACAAAATATTTTTCTTAGAACAAACAGCAAAACAGTGCCAGTGCATACCATACAGGGAATGGAAAAGAGATGTGATGTAGGAAGACTACAAAAGCAAGATATATTATAAAAAAGGAATTAATCTGCAATATGAAATAAAAGTTGCATATATATAGAGAAGATTTTACCCTAACAGCACTATTCTATTCATATCTTTATGGAAATAACTTCAGAAAAAAAGATTTCTGTCTCTAACTAGAAAATAATATTGCCTTATTTTCCATGCCATTAATGGAACATGCTGGTGTTGCTCTAATAAGTTAAGGTTTTTGAGCTTGACTATATAAATAACTTTATGTGTGTGTATAAGAACACGGAATTCAGTATTGTGCCTGTTTGGTAGGCATTATCCTCAACCAGAGAGAATCAACAAAGCTCAGCTGTCCCTACAGGCAGGTATGAATGAGAGAATCACTAGCACAGATGTACATGAGGAACAGTCTATTTTAGCAAGAAGGCTGGACAGCTGTTGCTGTAAAGTTCTGACCAACTACTGCATAGAGTCTTGCAGAAAAGTACAAAATGGATGCACACATCCTTAAAATACTAAACTGGGGTTTTTTAAGTCTGCAACTACCTTTTGTACCTTTAAAGTCAATGTTTTGCCACTCCATTTGGGGTTTTTTTACAATGTTACATTTTTATACTGAAGGAATGTATGCTTTCCACTTCTTTAGTTTTCTAATAACTGATTATTATCAGATTTTCAGCAGAACTGCTTTCTATTAAAAACAGTCACAGTTAAAATAGGCATGATTAGCTCTATGTGAATAAAATCACATTTAGAGTCTTACTAATATTCTCACTGTGAGAACAAAACCATCTCAAACTAAAAATTGGTTTGAGGTTGCAAAAAGCCTGGGCTATATTTGCAACCAACAGCACCTACTGATATATTGAATTTTCACTTGTCAAGAAGCCTAAAACAGTTCCATGAACCATATTCTGCCTTCAGGGATGGCAGCGTGAAATCAATGGAACACTGAAGTCTCAAAATGCTATAAAAATCTCCATGTTATAACACTAACTATTTTTCCTAGCAATTTAAATTATAGAATAATATTTCACTATGCTTTTTTTTTTTCATTTTTAATATTGAAACAATTCTGGTTTATATATTTTTAACATGCTGTAAAAGCTTTAATATATGAACTGCTGGTATACCAGTCACCTGAACCTTTAACAGTGGAAATAATTCCACTGGACAAACCGTACTATCGATGAGTAAACATAAATAGTAACAAAACCTTTATTTTTAGTATTTTATATCCTGACCAAACTATTCTGAAACTCAGTTAAGACAGTCAAAGACAGTCAGCTAATACTAGGATTAAAGTTTCCAAGCTGTCCCCCAGCATTTATGATATAATTTAGAACAAATGTTTCCCTCTTTGTATGTGTGGGTTAATCCAAGTCAAAATAATTATTTTATATTAATAACTATAATATATATAATTATTTAAACTAACTAGTTTTTAAACACTTTTAAACATATTGACTTAAGTCAATATGGTATCTTTTTTTTTTACCAGCCTCACTATTCGACATACCCAGACCCTCCTTATTCATAGAATTCATCCACGGGACAAATTAAAACTGCTCCCTTAATTAGCAAGTAATTTGTTTAAATAAGTGTTTTTCTTTTCTCCATCCAACTTATCCCACTTCATGGCACATCTAATCTTCTCTGCCGGATTAGGCTTCTGCTTTCAGTTAAAAAAGCAATTTTTCCTCCAGGAAATAGGAAAAACAAACAATTTTTCCCCTAGGAAATAGGAAAACTTGTGTCACCACTCTAGTCAGAAAACCCTCACATGCTGAGTGCTACAGTCCAGAGAACTGATCTCCAGCTGAGCCTGCAGCAGGCTCCTCAGGAAATTTCTGGCTTGGAAAATTAGAGATACCCTAGAAGTAAGTATTAGGCAGAAGTAGTAGGAAAATAGCAGGACTAGCAGTTCACGAGGCGAGTAGGCTGGAGAGTGGCCTGGATGGGGAACGGATGCATTCTCCAACTGGCCCATCTGGAGGAAGGCAACACCTCCTGGAGCTTTCCTTGGCCCGGTGTTTGTACGCCCAGTCTGCCAGGGAGCTGTAAAGGCCCTAATCTCCTCCCCTTTCTACCAAGGGCTGCAGTGCAATAGCCTGGGGATGGAAGCTCCTTCCCATGCTCACCCAGACAACTGGCATAGTTTTGTTCAGACACACAGGGCTCCTACATGGTCCCTGCTGCATGTCACCTGAAGGACTACATTCCACTTTAAGCAGTGTTTTGTGCAAAAATTGGACAATAACAGTGTTTTTCTCATGCTCTTTGTCTCCAAGTCATCCCAGTATGTCAAACACAAGCAGAAGGAGGTACAGCTGCCAAAACAGAGACTTCCAGCAAAGTACTTAACTCCTTGCAGGACCAAGTTCTTCAAAGTAACGTTCTGTTTATTTTTAGCTGGTTTTCTTCATGACTATTTTTCCATCCGGGTTTTTTGTTTGGTTGGTTTTGGTTTTTTGTTTATTTGTTTGTTTGTTTTTATTCCAGCAGCAGTAAAGATATAGTTATATCTGATTTCACTGCTTTAATTAAGTAAGTACTTCTCAGTCCATGATCTGTTGATTTTGGGCTGGTTTAAAGTTTATTTAATTTGAGACGCATACCAAGCAGGGTAGCATAATTGCACATCTCAAAGCCTCCTTGATCCTGTTTTTAAAATTTTGTTTTATTTCCTGAAGGTTAAAAAAAAAAATAAATCTGAGAATCTCAGTGTAAATTTGTCAAAAAATTATTTCTATCTGCACTCTAAAAATACAAGTAAATAACAGCCTAAGAGCAAGACTCTATATGCAGCGTGATTAACGCCTTGCCTTTTCTTTTTTTTCTTTAGGAGGAATAATGAATACATACTATCACAGAACCCGGGGAAAAAAAAGCCCTGGCAGAAGCAAAAGAAGGACAATGAGGGAATTAAGGATTCTGCACAATGAGGGAATTAAGCATTCTGCATAATTCTTGTGGGGTGTCTGGTTAACCTGAGTGTAAAGGACTCTGTTGATGAATTCTCTATGTCAGTCCTAGGCAGACTGCACACTTACTTCACTTCATTTAGAAAACTTCTTCTCATGTACAATCTGAATCTTCTTCATCACAATTTAAGCCCATCCTTTTTTATTTCTTCCTATCATCATTCCTTTTTTAAAGACTGGCAAAATGTCATTTTAAGTTGCCTGGAATTTCAAACCCTTCTATGAGTTGTCAAAGTGCTCATTATTGCTTTAGTAATTTCTTTGAATATTCTAGAATGCAGTTGAGTTAGCTGAAATTATTTTTAAAAATCTGACAGATTTAGGGATTCTAACCTGTTCTTTTATTTCCCCCTTTCTTACAAGTGTTAATAGTACCACACAACAGGTCAGAGCTGACCTTTTCAGAAGACTGATACAGAAAAAGTCGTTACACATTTCAGCCTTCTTGGAATCGTTTGTTGAGAGCGCTTCCTCTTTTCTATACAGCAGACCAATGTTTTTCTTAGTCTCTCTCATCAGTGTTGTGCTGATGAATCAGTTCACACCACCCATGACACCCCTTTCCTAATAGCATAATTTTGTATCTCCTCCTATATTTCCATTTTATCTCTTTTATTTTTCTTCACTGATCTAATTTTCTATCCATTTTTGGTATGCTTCCTTCTCATAACAGAAATGAACATTTATTTTATACATTTGCCTTTTACTACAGTTCCTGTCCTCTTTCTATATTTCACATTTGGATCTCTTGAGCTGGAATTATTAATATCTTTTGTCCAGGAAACTTGTAGCCCCCCTTAAACAATTTTTCTTTAGTTTTGGTTCCTCTGAGATTCCAAGCTGCAGATCTCTATTTAAGTTTTGCCCTCAAAATACCCTGGTTTTCTGTACTTCTTCTTTCCCCTCTAAAGAATAATGAACTCTGCCACTCCATGGTCATAGAAGCTGCCTTCTACACTTACTAGGTTAAAGTCAAATTCAGAAAAGTTTTTTCTTAAGTTGCTTATATGTTTCAAAAACCTACTAGGGAACTTGTGCTCAGGTCCCTGCATATTCACCTGGAAATAGAGAAATTCCCATATTATTATAAAGTCATACCCTGAAAAATGCCAACTCCTCACACAAAGCCTAATCCTGATCTTCTTGAGAGAGTGTAAAAGATAACATTATTTCCTTTACAGAGTTCAAGTGCTTTTAACTACTTACTGATCTCATTTAAGAGAAAGAGAGAGAGATTACCTGTGGCAGAGAAGTTCCAGTCAGTATTGCCAACAGTGCTGTGCTGGTCTAGTTCTACTGCTGCCTGGGTGTCCATCTGTAGATTGCTAGGGTGGGATTTATTTCACCAAAATTTAAACACTAATAGTAGAAGTATCAACCTTTACACCTGATGTATCAGCTATTTTGTTCCAGTCAGGGAACAGGCACATTAGGGCATATAAATTCATGTGATTTATTTTAGATATATTCTGTAAAACTGGATGACTGGCACTAACAGAAGTAAGAATACTTGTATATGAGATGGGACCTGGCCTTTCCCCTAACCTTGTGGGTTGTGGGTTACAACCATATGGCTTAACTTTTATTTTAACCAATGTCCAGGAGAGAACACGCTAGGCTATCACACCTGTACCTTTTTTAGATCTTGCTTATAAAAGCAAGATTTCCAGGTTGCTTTAATTTTATACTTCCTTTCTATGACATGTGAGGTTGGTCAAACACTGGCACAGGTTGTCCTGAGAGACCATGGAGTCTCCACCAAGAGAGATATCCAAAGTCCAAGAGGATGCAGCTGTGAGCACTGACCCTGCTTGGAGTGTGGGAGTTGGACAAGACAATTTTGAGAGAGCGCCTCCAACTTCCAGCAGCCTCTGAAAATGGCAGGAATATCATAAGTCAGTTTGAGAAGTTGCTTCAGGTTATGCCTTTTTAATAAGATACATTTTATTCCATTTACAGTTAAAATGAACAGGTTCTAATCAAGATCACAATATGGGCTGGGCTGGACATAGCTGTTTTGTTCCTTTTAAGAAAAAGGTAATAAATTTCTTTCTGTTTTCTAAAGTTACAGAGAGAAAAACAGCTTTACACAAGATGAGGGTATCTTGATGCACTGATAAATTCTTCTTGCAACCTGATGCAACTGAAGTCAATACCAGTTTATTTCCAATGGCTTCAAGGACCAGAAGAGGAACTAGATGTTGCAAATACCCCAGTGTGCCAGCTCTCTGTAGTGCTCAGGGATAGACACGTTCAGCTATTTCTGTTGGAATTCCAGTGGAACTGAGGGTGCCCAGGATTCTGTCACAAAAGATGAGCATGAAGATACAATGCATAGATGTTCAAACACCTGGGCAGCAGCTCTCTACTTCTTGGAGGCACTACTATGCCAAGGTACTACAGAGGTCCTCGGAGCACCCGATGATGATTGTGACCCTACAGTCTAATGCTGCTGAACCCAGAGCCTATGTAATGCTGTACGTCTCTCTATAAAACACATAAACATTCACTGAAGTGCAAATTGGGACTTACATCTAGTTTTATTTTCTGGTCTGCAGATATTTTATTAGGCTGTGCAAAGTGGAATAGTTTCAACAGAGAACTCTGAGAGCCCCACCTTAAAATGATTTTCCAGACTGGTGGGCAGCACTCTTGGATGAGACACAGGAATTGCTTAAAGTCCTGACTGAGAAAGAAGATGCTCTGATCTCTCACATCCTGAGACATTACTACTACTGCTTGATTTCCAGGCAAAAGGGGCACTACATTATGTGACAAAGGGTTGATTGAAAGCAAAGTGAACTTTCGGAGGAGCCCACTGCACATGCATGGTACATGGGTGGGTTAGTTAGGCACCTGCCTTCATGGGATTGAGAGGCTTTGACACCATCTAATTCCTTGGGATCACTTCCTGGATAGTCTAGGTAGTCTCCTAGTTGGGCAGGTATTTGTGGTTATATTCTTTCATTCCTAATGTTTCTACTTACTGCAAAGGAAACCTTAGTACTGGGTCACACTGGACATATTACTGCACAAAAGATGCATCAAGATTAGGAGTTACAGGCTGAGCATTGATAGGAATCAACACTTTTATGGAACAAACTCTTAAATTAATAAACTGAGAAATTAATTATTTTTTACTAATTCAGCTCTAGCTTTGTATTTTCTTGACAAACGAAAATAGGCTGGTTATATTTAATTTTGACCTCTTGACTTGATGAACTGATACAATATTCTGAAATTCATGTGACGAACATTTTATGCAAATCTTAATTAAAAAGACAGGATTATTCCCTTAGTTATTGCAAAACTCTCTACTTTCCTCTGCAATACATGATGATATTTCTTTCTAGCTAAAGTACAGGAAGCAGTTGATGCTACAAGTTAAGTTTGAGTGATGCTTTAGCAATATATCAAAATGGCTAAGTTCACCTTATTTACTGCAGAAGAAACAAATTTATTCTGGTGGAGTAGCAAAATAATTCCTACCATGCAACAGAGAAAAAAAAATTACATGAAGTTTACAAAAGAAATAAAATTAATGTTTTTACAGCAACTTACCTGCTAAATATAAAGCTTCTATACCAGCATATACTACTGAGTGTAGAAGGTGAGCTGGTATTAAGAATATGTCATAAGAACCTATTCCTAAAAAACTGCTTTCAACTGAAGACACCAAATTTTGTTTAGCTGTAGGAATGTACACAGCCACCAGAAGTATAGACTGAAAAACACATGAAATAAACTACTTTCCTCAGAACTAGCAAGACTGAAGCTAGAGTAATACATTAACACTGGGACACTGTACTGGGGCATGAAAGGAGACGTGGACCATTTGGAAATGGCTGAGAAGAGACACAAAACATTGATTTTAGATGTGTAAAACAAAATCTACCGTTAGGATGCCAATATGGTTGATAAAAATGAGCATGTGGTTACAGAG
The DNA here is from genome assembly GCA_013400775.1 of Chaetops frenatus. Classification (NCBI taxonomy): domain Eukaryota; kingdom Metazoa; phylum Chordata; class Aves; order Passeriformes; family Picathartidae; genus Chaetops; species Chaetops frenatus. The sequence goes on along the minus strand of VZTR01008270.1, from coordinate 46,351 downwards.
CCTGCAGGAGAACACTCCTGAGTGGCACATCTGAGGAGACCTGGTTGAAGCACAATCCTGAAAATGCCTCGAAAGTCCAGCCTGCAGCACAAGCTAAGTTAAAGCATTGAAATGCACTATCAGTCCTACAAAGCAGAAGTTATACTTAGAAGATTAAAAAAGAGACATGCCATTGATATGATGAAAGATTGTAATGCCGTTGACTAGATTAAGGAAGAATGATGCAATTCATAAAACACACTGAGAAAGTGCCACCACTGATAAGACAGAGAAAAGCAATGTCGGTCAAAAGAAGGGACAGGATGTAAACTGCCAAAGTCTACTGACCATACGCAGTCGAAGGAAAAAGGAGTCTTGAGGACATTTCTGCAGAAACATTAAGGGAACTGTAAAATATGGGCAACGGAAATCAGGGAGTCATAGAAATTACCAAAAAGTGTGAGTGGATAAGTGGATACTTGTGTTTGTGAGCATCTGCAGTTAACAGGATCACAGATACGCTTCTCTCCTTAACAATTCAATTATATAAGACGTACATTAATGTAGAACTACTGGCATCAGTTAACACCTGTGAGAAATAACTGTATACTGCAAAAGAGGTTACAACACTGTGGTTTTCTGAACTGAGAGAGGACTGAAGGGACACATTGACACGGTCTTAGACTACCTAGGAGGCCATTCTCCAAGTACAAAGGATGGCAAGACAAAAATAATGTAAGTCGTTGAACTGCAGTAAGACAGACATCAGGAAAACCTCAGGGTAATAATGCACAAGGCTGGATTCCTTGTTGAAGCTGTGGAATCTCCAACAGCGCAGGTTTGAAATAGTAGCTTAGACAAACATCTCTCATGAAAAAAAGAAGTCCCATGTAACTGACCTCCTCTAGGAATAGAGGCAAAGCAGGTGGACTTTTGAGATATGGTCCAATCTGGTCTGATCTTTTTATTATGATTTTATGGTTGTAGCAAATGTTAGCATAAACAATATTAATTTTGATCATACAAGAAGCACACTTCAAGGGAGATGCTACAATGGCAAACAAACTACAGCAATCCACAAAAATGGGCTTAACAATATTATAAGTTACTTTAAATTACCAGTTCAACAGAACACTGAAGCACAGTTCTTGGGTATTAAAGAGTTTAGGTCTAAGGACACAAACCACACAAATCACGAAGCCCTGAGGAAATACAAAACCATCCCAATGACACCTTTAACAATAGAATAACCTCAGACTTAAAAAAACCCAGAGGGACGTACTGCAGGACAGGGCAAACTCTTATACATCCCACATAAAGCAAGGCATCTCCAATCTGCTTTTCAGAAAAAAAATGTTAATGGAGATTTCCTGAAGAATTAAATACCTCAGTGTCCATTTCATTTGTCGAGAGAGACTGATGTGAATTGGCTATACCATTACTAAGATTTAGTGATCCCATTTGTCACAGTGGTAACTGCATACAGATTGCCTGTCTTTAAACAAAACAATCTCCTTTCTTCTGAGGCTTTTAGCTGTCTGCAGACACCTAAATGAAGCCTTTCTGTTGACACCTACGGGGTCCCTGGGGTGCTTATGTCAGTTTCTGGTGCTATCTCTTTTCATCTTAATGTACACATGTCAGACCACTCGGAATTTCTATTCAGTATAACCTTCCCCCGAAGGCTCCTTCAGCCTGAATAAACTTGGGTTTATTCACAAGTGAAAAGAGCTGTGCCCACTGACTTGATGGCTCTGCCTTGAAAAGCCTGAAGAACAAAAAGCCGACTGGTTTGAAAACCAATCTTTTCAAGTTGTGCACTTTGCAGCTGGACACCACAAGATCTATTTAATGGTTCTTGTTAAGACCAGACGATCCTCAGAAAGGGTCCTTCTGAGCATACAGCCTAGGAAACCTCCAGATCTGAGATTTTCTACAAGATTTCCCAGAATTTAAAGACATACAGGATTGTTGAAAGCTTTCGGCTTTGGATGCGACTGGTCTCTCACAAAGTCTACTAACGTATCCTGAGGACAAATTGATCCGCGCAGGCAAATGACACCCGCGAAGAGCATCCTTGTGTCCGCTGCTCTGCCTGCCCGGAGCTCGGCCGCCAGCACCGGCGGGGCTGCCCGGTGCTTCTGGGGCAGTCCCTGAGCTGAGCGCTTCCCGCGAGTGGTGCGCCCGAGGAAGAAGGCAAAAAAGGGAAGAAGACGAAGACCGTGCCCGGCACCGGCACGAGCCCGCTGTGAGCCAGCGAGGAGGAGAGGAACAGCGCATCCCCGAGCCTCCCGCCCCGGCCCCTCTGCCGCCCTCCCGTTCCGCTGCTCACCGATAGTAGAAACGACGGTGCCCACGAAGTAGAAAGCGCCGGTGAAATCCCATCGGGGCCGGATGTCATCGACGCGGATGCCGGCCACGCTCGCCTCCTCGTACTCCCGGAGGAAGTGCCGGAGCTCGGCACGGCTGAGGTTGTGGCGCCGGGTGAAGTTCTCCACCCGTTCCTCCCAGCGCTCCTTAGCTTCCCGCTCCGTGGGCAGCTCGATGGCCGAGAAGACGGCGGCGCCGCACAGCATGTACAGCACGATCAGCACCGCCAGCAGGAGGAACCGCGCGTTATCCGCGTTGAGGCGACCCGCGTTGGAGCAGCAGCAGGCGCCGCGACACGCCATCCTCC
>VZTR01008270.1:1293-43623 GCA_013400775.1 Chaetops frenatus | reverse complement strand
TCGCAGAACCCCTCAGCCCCAACACCCGCCGCGCGGGGCTCCCGTCCTCGCCAGTTTCATATCCCCTTCCTGCCCCCGCCCCGAGCACGCCGGAGTGGGGCGCAGGGACAGGCACCGCCAGGCGCCTCCTGCCTGCCGTGGGGGGCGGGGGGGCCAGGGGGGACCGCCGAGACTTGCCCCTCGTCCTCCCTCTTCGCCGTGGGGCTCCGCCGCCCGGTCCCCCAGGCCGCCCGCACCCTGGCCTCAGGGGAGCTGCGGGCCGGGCCAGGCCGCGCCCCCGTAGGCAGCTTCCCCCAGCAGAGGCACGGCCGCCGCCCGCGAAGTTCAGTACCGGCAGCGGGCACGGCGGGCTGCAACGAGCGGCTGTCCCGCGGCCTGCAGCCCTCAGAGGGGCTGGGGGCTGCCCCCTCTTCCGGCCTTCAGGTACTCGGCTCCGGGCTGTGGGGCTGAGGAGCGCCCGAGGCAACTGGGCCTCTTAGAGAGAGCGGGCATGAAAGCCGTCAGTCGGTGATACGTCTCCCCTATCAAAGCCATAAAAATTACCGCCCTTTGCCAAAAGAGGGCACCTCCTTCTCCACAGATCTGGTTATCCACTGCCTTCTCGACAAGGTGTTACATGTTTGTCCTCCAGCGCTTGGCAGTCGAAGGGAAATTGTGTAAGGAAGACGAAGCAGTTCTCCAGCTGCAATGTGGTTTTAAAATGCGTTATTTGCAGGTTCAAAGAGCAGAGCTCTCAATCAAAGACTTCATTCTCACTATAAGAAGAAAAAGCTAAACTTGGCAATATCTGGTAGTCGCTACAGTGCTGAATTCTACTTTTAAATAATTGGGGGCTGAAATTCAGGTCTGCTAAACATCATAGTACACAAGCACATTCTTTCCCGGGAATGACAACCCACATATATTTTTTTAGAAAGCAGGTTAAGGAGCTGTAACAACCATTTCCCCTCCCCTGCCCGCTCAGTTTTCTAATAACTGAGTTGCAGTCAAAATGCAACGTGAATGAACACTAAGATCTTAGAAATCTCCCTTAATGGCAGATAATTGTACACCCCGTGTAAGAGCCATTGATTGTCTCACAGCCTGAGCTATATTTGAGTACTGGTCTAAGCCCCGAGGGTGCACTGTAGGCAGTTCCAATGCCAGTGTTTGAGAGAGGATCAGCACCTGTGTGGCAACAACTACTAGAGCAGCAGGCACAGGGGAAAATAAATCCTTTTCTTATGCTGCACACTAAACCAGCAGCCAGAGACGAATGGGAATCATGTTTAATTTTTTCCTACTTGTTGTTATTCATAGATGATACATCATGCTGCAGGTTTTTATTCCCTCTTAATTAGTTTTCAGCATAAACTGTAGCATGGAAATTAAAATTAGCAGCAATACTGAAAGACATTAAATAGCCAAAAATAGGAAGATGAGATGCCAGCCAAACTAACCAGACTCTGTGCCAAGTGCTAAAGGTAACCACATGCTTCCACAAAAAAAAATGCTGGTGTATCTTTAAAATTATTGGCAGTTTCTATAAGAGGGGGAAAAACCCACCCAACCTATCCTTCCCTGCTTTGCCAGTCTTCGCCAGCCAGAAATAAGACAGAACTCAATCAGTGCACTCTGAATCAGCAAAGGCAGCAGAACTGAGTGAGCACCCTCTGTCTACACCAATGGTTCCATCCATCAAAGCTGTTCAAGGGTGGCTTGGATTAGCACAGTGGGAAAAAGAACCTTTAGCTGCTTGCAACCACGACATCAAAGTGATTGCCCAAAGGAACAGGAACAACAATTATCCAAGGCAAATGATTCAAGGTTATTTGGTTTCTCCTTATCTACATGTTATTTTGTTAGTGTGGAATAGTAACTTTTGTGTTTGTCTTGAGCATAGAGATAGTTACTGCATTAATGCAGGTAAGATCATCTGGCACAGTTTTGAAAGAGAAGTGTACTACTGTCATTGATCATCAAAAATTGCAAATTTCCATAATTTGTCAACTTTGATCTTGGCAGTGATTTAATCATCTCTTGAGAAGGTGGCTTTTTAAGGACGTGCTCCCTATTAAAGGATAGAACAAAAGTGAGTTGATATTGATTGGAATCTTGAAAAAGAAATTGAGAATATGGCTTGTTCTAAAGAATACTTTCTTGTAAAACAGGTCACCATTCCCACCGCTCTTCAGTAAATAGCTGGAAAAATTGGTGTGTGGATGGCACGAACAGTGTAATCAGTCACCCACCTAGAACATTTAAGCAAGGTGGAATAAAGAAATGCAGTGTGTTCACCAGCATAAGAAAAAAAAAAAAAAAAAAAAAAAAAAAAAAAAAAAAAAAAAAAAAAAAAACAAAACAGAAGAAACTTTTAGTTTCAGGTAAAAAAAAAAAGTGGTTAAATCTGTTGCTGAAGTTTAAATTAACCCCAAATCAAAGTTAACGTCTTGTAAGCCTCAGCCCTGAACGCAATGCCATTATCCTTAGTACAGTTACTTGTGCATCATTATCAGGAAACCTGCTGTTTTTCCTACCCCTCAGTGGCACAAGCACACAGCTCCCTAGTGTCTGTGTGTGCAGGCATTTAGTGACAACAGATTGGTGGTGGTGAGGTTTAGCACAACTGTAAAATAGCAGGAAAGAAAAATCAATGTATTTACCAGTTCTGTTGATAATATTGACTGACAACCCCATAATTAAGAAAGCTACAGTCACTGAGTACTCCAATAATGACTACTAGTAAGTGTCTGGTCAGAGTAGAATTATTATTAAGGCATCATCAAATTACCTGGAAGACTCATGCAGAGGTTTAGTTACTCTGATTGACAGTGTCAGTACTTCTTAATTAGATGTCTCCTCTGGAAGCGATTAGCTGATACACTTAACCGAAGCATTTCTTTAGTGAAGCTATGGAATGGCTGCAATGTACTCCTGAGCCAACTTTACACCTAATGAAGCATTCTGAGACAGAAGCAAATAAACCAGCCCTCCATTAACTTTGACTCTGAACAAAAATTCTTCAGGAACATAACAACCTTGACACTAACAAACTAATTTGAAAAAAAATAATACAAAACTTCATGCACATGTGAAACTGGGCATCTAGAGTACGCTAAGCATTTCAACATCCCTATTGCTTTGCTTGGAGTTTCAAGGAGATTGCATCTTTGGGAGAGTCCTTCTGAATGTGAAGTAGGGAATCATAGAAGTATTTAAGACCATTTAGTCCAAACATTAACACAATAATACCAAGTCTACCACTAACCCATATCACTAAGCATTACATCCACACATCTTTTAATGCCTCCAGGTATGGTGACTCCACCACTTCCCTGGGCAGTCTGTTCCAGTGCTTGACAACCTTCAGTGAAGAATTTTTTTCTAATATCCAATCTAACCCTTCCCTGGTGAAACTTCAGGCTCCTCTTGTCCCCTCACTCGTTCCCTGGGAGAAGAGGCAGATCCCCACCTGGCTACAACCTCCTTGCAGGTAGTTGTAGAGAGCTGTAATATCTCCACTGAGACTCCTTTTCTCCAGGCTAAACATCCCCAGCTCCTTCAGTTACTCCTCACAGGACTTGTGCTCCAGACCCTCCACTAGCTCCATTGCCCTTCTCTGGACAGGTTCCAGCCCCTCAATGTCTTTCCTGTCATGAGGGGCCCAAAACTGGACACAGCACTCAAGGTGTGGCCTCACGAGTGCTGACTATGAGGGGACAATCACTGCCCTGGTCCTGTTTGCCACACTATTTTTGATACAAGCAGTGTGTTCCATTAATGGGATGCTGTTGATTTTATAAAACACCTGTTAGTACACTTGCAAGATACAAGTTCCAACCCAATCTGAAATGTAAACATTTAGAAGACAGAAAAAGGATATATTAACAAGACTGTCTTTACATAAATTTGCTTTATAATAACTTTTATTCCAGCTACTGGGGTCAACTGACAGTCTCACAGAACAGTCGTTTTTAAATTAATTACAGCTAAAAATGCAGAGACTCTGAGAACAGTTCTCATCTTGAAAACCATATTAGGAACCACAGTAAATAAAAAAGCATATAAAAAGGTATTCAAAAAAGCAGGTTCACTTGTAAAAATACGGTTATAGAGTCTCCAAGAATCTCTCCCTTATTAACATTTTAATGTTTCAACTACAAAATAGCCATTATAACAGACATTATAAGCTTACAGAGCAGAAATAAGCAGTTTCTGCAAGTAACACAGCAGGCCCAGTGTCAGCAAGCGGAACGTCACAGAGTACTGGAAAAATTTATGACGGGACCCACATATTTCCATGTCTATCGGGAGCATCAGTGTAAGGAATATTCCAAATCCACGGTTGATCTGTAAACCAAAACAAAAGCATACTCATGACAAATTCATTTATCAAATGCAAAATTTGGTTCTCTTCCTCTTTTTTCCTTTGGAGGATGCAGAAAGTCAAAATTCCCACTGATTTTCAGGTAACATCATGTGCAATTTCAGTTTAGTGTAAATTTTGGTTGGGTTTTTTTTAAAACTGTAAGATACAGAGTTTTCAAAAGGCTTTGCTTTCCCCCCAGATGTTATTTTAAATACAGTTATAATCCAATATGCCTACCAGCTGTATAAGAATTGTATTTCAGACAATATACAAGTACAGTAAATGCAACCAAATTTGATCTGGCCTAGTGCCAGCAAGTTCTGTGTTGCATCTCTCTTAACCCAGTGGAATTATAAATAAGCACTGTAACACATTAATATTTTTCACAGGGATGGTAAGAATTCAGTACCTGAGAATGACACTGCCTGACCTCTGAAAAGTTCACATTTACCCCTCACTTCTTCAAACATTACATCTTCAGATGAGCAACAGGTTTGCACCACACAGTTCCCTCCCTCCCACTTCTCAGAATACAGAAGCTCTTCCCACTCTTGGGAAAGAAAAAAGGCAACACACCAGGAGTTAACTGCTAGCTCTGCAACCTGCTCTGTGCTCTTCCTCCTACCATACGTGTAGCAGAAATGCAGCTGTTCTATGAATCCAAAGTACTATTCTACTTCTCCCAGGCTACTCCTACAGAGAAAAATCCTTTAACCCTTTTTTCAGTGAGTTTTCTTAATTAAGAAATTTATATCAATCTATCCTGCTCCTTCTCTCCACGTACAAAATGAGCCCTTGAAGGAATACAATGGCATTAATCTGTACAACGCATAGATTAAACTGAATTGTACCAAGGATGACAGGAATAGCTATTGATTGCAATTACTGCTGTCCAATTTTAAGTTTACAGGATCCAAAGACAACTCTGACAATACAGGAAATGAGAAATGCTGTAGCAAGGAGAGGAGAGTAAGGAAGTGACAACACCAGAAATGAAGGGTTATATAAATTACACAACAGCACACTGTGACAAGTACCATGGCAATTAAATGTGGGGCAGAGGGACTATTGTTACCAAGTACTCATTATTAGTCACCACTAGAGCATCCTTAATTCTTATTGCAGTAGTTCCACATGTTGCAGTAAAACATATCCCAGCTATGCAAATGTTTTAAAAAGTGTCTGTTTACAGCAGGAAGAGAGAAGTAGGGTAGTTAGTTGTTTTTTTTGTTACAGTGGACAGGTGATTTCAAAGTATATAAAAAATAAAAGGCATCAGAAATCAGAAGAAACTATTAGCACTTAACTCACACTGCCAAGAAAGCTCTCTAGGTTTCTGTCTCAACTACAGGATATCTAGACTTGGAGTCAAGTCTTAAAAAGAAAAAAGAGTAGCACCATTATTTCCCCAAGTTTCTTCTACCAGTCTCCTGCTGGAGAGCCATGTGTACCTTCTGTATTTTAGATGAACACCTTACCAGACAGTAAATATTAACAGTTAAAAAAACTGGGTACAGAATAAAGTAAATGTTGGGAAAAAGCACTGATGATTTCAAACATACATTCAGATTTGAACTCTAACCTCTATCTCTGACATCAGAATAAATCCAGTCCCACTCAAGCACTGGAATCTGTCACTCAAGAGTACATTATGCAGCTTAGACCTATCCATCTTCCCTACTTCCCTACCATCTGGCAGTTACTCTGCTTAATTCAGCAAAACATGCAGGCAGAGGAAAACTTAAGATGTACAGAAATAACTTCTGTCACCCCCTTAAAGCATGCTGAGAGGCCTCAATACCTAATTTAGTTCTTTCTAATTGTGGCTATTTAAATAAAATTTTCTCAAGGTAGCTATTATTGTACGTGGAACTTTGTTCTATTAATGGGATGGTGTTGATTTTATAAAACACCTGACAGTATTTTGATAAGTCATGTGTAGAACTACTGCTGATATAAATTATAATCCAGTTATTTTTTAAATGTCAAGTTCAATTTAAAATTATTCATCACTTTTAACAGGATCTGTATCAGCAAGAGAAAAACAATGACTGTGTACAAATACTGTATGGCTGTATGACTGCTGCACAAGAAAATGACTGCCAAACTTCACAAAGTTTATTTCTATGATCTTCTTGGGGGAGGAAATAAAAGTCTCATTAAATAATTTCTGAAGTGTCCTTAACATATCTACCTTCCACACATTTCAAGATCAATGCTTCATTTCTGATACCCCAACTTTGTCTGAACTACACCTCACTGGAGTTAGTGTTATCTACTAGGCCAGCACCACCGCTTTGCTCTTGCCTCATTTACAAGCAGTAGAACTCCAGCCGCAGAGTCAGCACTCAGTAAAATAAACAGGGCCATTCCAGTCCCACTGCTATTTAAACATTATCTGAAAGCTCAGGTGCAGCACTATTTCAGTTATACTCAGCTTTTGAACATTCTCTCACAACTGAGTAGACCATCACATTTTACTTAAAGGTAGAGAGCCTCTGGAGAACAAGTTCTTTTTGAGTAACACCTGATTATTACTCAAAGAATCCATGCTGGGAGGCCACCTCAAAACCTCATGTTCTCAAAAATACGACAGATGGTAGTACAGTCCAAACCAGGAACAAGCAATTGAATAGCAAAGTATAAAACACAATGAAAGCACTGTTGTGATCCTCTTCCTACAGGTGTCTTTTGCACTGTGAACAGAGATCTGGATGAGGGCATTCCTGGTTGATTTCTAAATACAGAGACTGGATAGGTAGCTTCAAAGCAACAAGTACTCACATATATAGAAAGGTTACAAATAACCACAGTTCTTCAAGTCATTCTACATATACATTCTAACATGGCAAACTCACTCCCAGCTGCATGAAACTGGAAAGTTCTTCCTTAAGCATTTGCAAAAGGTGCACACTACACTTCAGCCTCTCTTGTCCCCTCCCTCTGGATGAGCATGGCATTTGAAAAAAAACTAATTTTGTTCCTCTCAATGCAAAAATCATAAAGATCTCAAGGAGGAGGAAAGGCAGATGGGGAATGGACGTGGGATCTATATTAATATTCATGAACAAGGTGACGATTTCTGAAGGCCAGGACAATGACCACTTGTTTAGGGGGAAAAAAAAAAAAAGAGAAAAAAGCACAAGCCAGTACTGCAGTTTTAAACACAGGATTTACTTTGTTTCTCAAAGTGCTGATGTGATGAGGCCACTTTTCTTCTGAAGTTACACCTTACCTTTGCTTCCATACTTTTCTGGTGGTAGGTCATAAGGTACAGGAAAATATGTTGCTGAATCTTTCCATTCTGGAAGCATTTTTCTTCCTACATGAAAGTAACCCTTGTCCAATCCCTATGAAAGAAGGGAAACAGAAAGAAAAGACTTCTTAGATTTTGGGGAAAAAGACAAACTTACAATAGTTGCTTCCTCAGTGAGTTATGTTTTGCCTCCTTTACTGAGCTTAGACAATTCCTGAAGCACCTTCATGTCCTAAAAACTCAGCTTCTGTTATGTCTACTATTTCAGCTCTTCTCTTTTTATTGCTTCCATTAGCTTGGCCACGCATGTGGGTCCATATTGGATATATTCTGCCTTCTCAGGCCCTTGCACATACACCTGTTTATTTCCATGTTCACTAGGTGAACATCTTTGGTGTTTAATATTTACCTAAAGTGAAAAGCTTTCTCTGCTGCTTAGTTTCATCCTTACCACATTAATTAGATGCTCAGTATGTTTCATGAACTTAACTAGAAATCACTTTGTGTTATAGAAGCAAGTCTTCAAATCTGGGTAACATCCTTGGGTAACATTATCCACAGACACAAAAAAATGTAATGAAGATTCCAAACTGCTTGCACAAAAGCTTCAAAGACTACACTTATATTAGAATGACAGCATTACCGTCAAACAAGGTTAAGGACTATAAAAAGACAAAATGCAATACAGTACAAAGGCAGAGAGATTTAAAGTGATTCAAGTAACTTGGGCAGATGGTATTGCTTAGCCACTTCTCTGGAGAAATAGGATTCCAACTGTAGCAAGTTACACAAAAGCAAAATCTCATAGTTCTGAGATTTCAAATAGCTTACTGTCAGTCAAGTAGAGTTCGATTAGAACAGACTAGAAATTTAAAGGCTGTCAAGTTTTTTTATTTATTTATAAGATATTACTGACAACTATTTTTCTTTTTAAAATCATATCATAGTTTGGGTTGGAAGGGACCTTCAAAGGTCATCTAGTTCAATCCCTGTGCATTGGGCAGGGACATCTGCCCATTAGTACCAGGTTGCTCAGAGCCCCATCCAACCTTACCATGAATGTTCCCAGGGATGGGGTATCTACCACCTCTTAGGACAACCTGCGGCAATGTTTCATTACCCTCACAGGAAAGAATTTCTTCCTTAGATCTAGTCTAAATATACCCTCTTATAGTTTAGAACCACTGCCCCTTGTCCTGTCCTACAGTTCCTATTAAAAAGTCTGTCCTCACTTTTCTTACAAGCCCCCTTTAGGTATTGAAAGGCTGCAACAAAATTTCTTTGGAGCCTTCTCTTCCCCAGGCTGAACAATCCCAGCTCTCTCTGTCTTTTCTCATAGGAGAGATGTTCCAGATCGGACCATTTCTGCATCTCTTCTCTGGACTCAGTCCAACAGGTGCTTCCCACGTTGAGGACCCCAGAGCTGGATGCAGCACTGCAGGTGGGATCTTATCAGAGCAGCGTAGAGGGGCAGAATCCCCTCCCTCGCCCTGCTGGCCACGCAGCTTTAGATGCAGCCCAGGACACAATTGGCTTTCTGGGCTGTGAGTACACACCGCCAGCTCATGTCCAAATATTAACTTATACTTTATTCAGCTGGTATGGTTTACCGGTCTGTTTTACAGAGTTTTACAGCATTACTGTTTTGTGATAGTACAAGCAACCATCCTAGTTACCACTAAAAATGCCGTGGTATTCAAACACACATACTGTCTGAATTGAGAGTCCCATCTATACACAATACTGCAAGTCTTTCTTCACTGAAGTTTTACACTATCAAACGTTACCATTTTAAGTTGGAGAGAGCAACATCCATGTGACTGCACAAAGTATGGGAATCAGTGCAGCCTTGTGGCTTTTTCTTTAATATTCAAGAAGAATAGTAACCTACAAAAAGGAGAGCTGCCAAAGACAATGTCAGACAGCAGTTCTAACAAGTCAGTTCAAGAATCTCCTTTAGAATATAGATGCATGTTTTGTCTCATGACCCAAAGTAAGAGCAAACTATAGGTTACGATGTAGGAAGCACTACATATATTATTTCAAGGACTAGGCAAAGGCCACTGCCTTTTAAAGGAAAGAACAGAGGAAACAAACAAACAAGGTCCATACTAGAGGACTGTGTAGAATAAAATCCAGTTTGAACTTCCCTTTCTCATACCATTTAAGTCAGGTACTTTGATAAATCTCCATTAAAGCCAGGCTACAGCATTTTGTGGAGCTTAGCCTTGAGATAACAAGTAGAATGTTCAAAACAAACCAATATAAATATGCAAGATTATTTTTAGAAGCTCATAAATATCTAAGGCTTGGAAAATGACTGGAAAAAATTCACAATTACTTAGACAAAATGCAACAATCAAGTTGTATAGCCTAACTTCCAATGAATTTGAATCACTCAGGGATTAGTAGAAATTTCACGTAAAAATGCAAATAACCATACTTCCGTTGTAGTGGAAAGAACATAAAATATGCCAGGGGTTCTATAGCTCACAAACAACAGGAACTGCGTAAGTGGTGCCAAGAGATTTTTTTTCATAACTCACAGCAGTCAGGTTGCAGTTGGTGGGAGGGTCTGGGTGGTGTATTCCTAGATACTACGCACAAGATGACATTTAAATTGTCAGCATGTATGTGATACATATGAGGTTTGATTGCCCATATATCCTGTGAGCTTCTCTTGTCCTCTACATCACCTACGGAAGAAATGTGGAATGGCAGAGAAGGTTCCTCTGCTGTATTGTGAGATGGTTCTTATTCTACAACAAACTTCCTATGTCTGATCAACAGCACCAAAATTACAAACCCGCTGCCTGGCACCATCTGCGTTGGACATTTGTGAAACCCTTGCTATCACAAAGTACAGTGTAAAACAACCTATTTCAGCCTGTACCTACAAGGTAAGGACATTTTTCATGTGGTTCTGCTGCCCAACCCCCCACCCCTCCCATTTATCCTTTTCTTCAACCTAGTAGTATTTTAGTAGTATTTTTGTTTCTGCTTAATTTCTTCTACACTCCATGCCCTGTTATTACTTCAGCATTTTTCTTTGCAGGCATTTTGCTTCCTTCTCGTGTTCTGCAACTTGCTTTTCTCTGTCTTGTTCTTCCTCAGTACTCAGCAATTATATTTTCCTTTCCTCTGAAAACCTTATTTCTATTCTGATGCTGTCCTCCAATGCTGCTTGACTCCACCAGTTCATCCCAAAAGTGTTTATTTGTGTGTCAGCATTTAGCCTATAGAGATCTTCCATTCAGGAAATATTTATCTAAGAAAAGATTTTGTTTTCCTCAAAACATCCTGCAGTAAGAGTCTAGTTTGTGGAATACATTCTTTAACAAGGCTCTCTGAGGAGACTCACATGCTTTTAAAAATAACTCATGTATTTATCTTCACACAGAAATTGAAGTAAGTCACACACTTTGTCTGTTTTGAGCATTTCCTGAATGTTGACAGCTCTCACTGGTGTTCCCAAAAAACAAATCAGCAGGATCTTGCCTAAAATGATGTTTTCTGACTTGTAAATTTTCCTCAGCCATACTCTATTCTTTCTATTTTTCCCTCTGTAGCTTTATTTTCCTCTTTGACTGCTGCTTACAGCAACATATTTTGAAATGTTAATAGATACATATCTCAATTCAGAAAGAAGTTTTTTTAGTACTTATAAAACTTTAGGTGTTGATATGGATTCTATTACTGCCTTAGCATCATACATTGAAAAAGCAGTCATTGGGAAGAATGGGAAAAGGAAGTTTAACAGCTCTTAAAACGCTGCCTTCCAGTTTTTGAGCGTTTTTTGCCCCAAACACAAAGCAGATCACAGGCTATAAAAACAAAATAATGTAAGATAAAGATAAGAATCACTAACCCTACTGAAGTGGGAATTAAGACTGATACCACTGCAGCATTTTGATCTTACCAAGGTAACTTCTAACAGGAGACAACTGATTAACCCACTGGGTGATTATGGGACTATTTCTTCCAATGTCAGTAAACAGAAAAATAGTCCTCTTCGATAAAATTATTTAAAAACTGGCTAGTTTTGACAGCAAAGAATTAAGGATGCACGCAAACTTTACAGTGGCCATGCTCATCTGGCCAGCAGAATACACAGCAAAATCCTTCCTCAGCACTAGGTACAATTATTCAAAAGAGCGCTTAATTCAATTGTATCAGATTTTTTTTTTTTTTTTTTTTTTTTTTTTAATTTTTTTTTTTTTTTTTTTTTTTTTTTTTTTTTTTTTTTTTTTTTTTTTTTTTGGTAAGAAGCCCACAGCAGCAAATTCAGGTATCTAATCCCAAAGTTTCTTGGTTAGGTAACTATGTGCCTGGATGCCTTTAACACTGGAATTTTAAAACCTTGTGGCAGTTCTGTGAACACTTAAAGCATGCTTAACATCCTGAAGTCTACATATAAAATCCTGCTTTACTTACATTGTATTAGCTTTCCCACTCCCACTCTATTTTACATAGGATGAAAGGCCTCATCTAAAACTAGAGAAACCCAAGAATAAAGTGGTTTTACGTTGCCTTGGAAGTTGATGTTACAGTCAAAGAGCTTAACCAACTTGATTTTGGTTCTGCTCCAAGTTGAGCTATGACTGAAGGTGCCTGGCTCTGTTTTCTGAACACAGCAAAAATTTAAGCAGTTCAGTTCTGAAAATCACATGCCTAGCTGCTCTGTAATCCAGATTCGGTTCATACACCCAGCCCCAGAGTCAACTACAAAACAGTACTTCACTCCAGTGAGTATTAACCATCAAATACAGCACTTCAGAATCTGAAATACTGTTGTTAGTTGTCTGAGTTTGATTATCTAGATCTAATTGCAGGATTTGAAAGCACTAGGTAGGCAATTATGGGTAAGTTTTCAGTTAAATAGCATCTGTTATATTTCTCTGAGCTTCTATTTCTAAAAGCTGACTGAGACAGCACCATATTCAACAAACCTCTAAAAGGATTTAAGTATTTCACAGATTTTTATACTATTGTACAGGTCAAGCTCAATTTATTTCTGCATCTTAGCAGGCACAGAAGCTTTGAGGAAGAACCATTTATTTAAAACATTTTCCATTAGTCACTTCCAAGATTTTTTCAAAAAAACTAGTTACTGGAACATGCTTCCCAGAACTCCATGCTTTTCGGTCACTGAGTTCTCACTACATGTTTTACCTGCTAAAGATGTACTTTATCTCAGCCTCTGGAAAGGAATCCCCAGCAGCTGAAAGAGCAAGTTGAAAAAGAGAGTGTAGATGTAGGAGGTGAGAAATAGAGATGGAGATGGAAAGGGAAATGTAGTTCAAACACAGGACAATCTTTATTATAAACACTATTTTTTACTCAATAGAAGCTTGTGATCTAAAGCCCGCATCAGCTGATTTTTCCCTAAACACTAAATCTGTAAATAATAACAGCTGCTGCTATATTGAGAACAACCATTCAACATATTTCTGAGTCTGTATTAGCACACCAGGCCAACACCCAACCTCAAAGCATAATTCTGGAAGCATTTATTAAAAAAGACAAAAACTGGCAGTCAGCTGATAGCAAGTGAGGAACGATCCACTTTCAAATTTGTATTCAGCAGAAAGCAGAAGGCACAAACTGCAGAGCTAGAGGAGTTCTTAAGATAAGTGACATTAAGCGTGTGCTATGCAAGTACAGCAGGGTAGTGGAGCCAAGTAGACTCAGGTGCTGGATTAAGGCTCCAATCTCTTCTGGAACACAGGTTCAACTCCCATCGCTGCCAGGGATATTTTAAACATTGGATTATATGATCTTAAAGGTCTTTATCCAGCCTAAATGATTCTGTGATTCCAGGATGCTAAGTCTTAACGTCTACCAGAATATCTGTCATCAACTTTGTGATAAAACTGCATGAAATAACCTAAAGAAACAGAACTATCAGAAACTGGCAGTATTAAATCTGCATTCCAAAAGCTAGAGCATGGTGGGTCCCTCGAGGCCTAGGAAAGCTCAGTTATGTTTGAAAGCACATCATCTAGTTTATAGTTTGTATCATTTCAGTTGTAAACAAGCTTTTCTGTTTATAAAATTTCTTTTCTATTCCCAGTTTTCTGTAATCTTCGCTTAAAACTCCTCTGCCACATGGCATTCTAAAACCACAATGAACCAGTGTTACAAGCAGACTAAGTTATCAAAAAAACACTTCATGTGCAGAGTTAACTGCAGGGCACACACATAAGAAATTCACAAACTAAGCAGTGCAACTTGAATATCAGATGACTCCATGTCCATAAGCCCAGTATTTGTTACCAAGAGTCTCTGCAGACACTTCTCAGAAAAGCAAGAAAAGCAGCTGCAGTGTCTCTCCCTGCTTTGCTCCCACATACACCATATCGTGATTAATCAGGTGACTTGTTCTCTTCTGGTTGCCAGTCTTCACAATTAATTATCAGTATGTAGGAAACTGGGAGAAAAAGAACTAAATATTCTCTTCCAAAATAGGCACTGTTACACATTCTTGCAAGTTTCAGATGAGTTTCAATTAAGCTGTGCACTGAGAGGTCTGAAACTCAAGCATAAGACTAACTTGTGCACACTGAAACGTTTTAGTACAGCCATCTGCATAGGAGACCTCTATAACTGACAAAGACAAGAGTGGTGAGGGATGTAGAGAGAAAGCATTGTATTCATACCATGGTTAGCTAACCTATTACATACCACTTTATAAAAAATACGGCAGGCCAAATGGACTAGTGAGGAGAACCTTGAGAACATCATTGTGTAATAATTTTATATCTGGATCTGTTTCTCCAGAATCATATTTGCATTTTAAGTACAACCTTTGGCCCTCTACTTACCACCCTCCCAACCCAAATGATACAGAGGAAAAAAACCTTGAGAAAAGTAGTAAAAACGATCAAAAAGGTCTCCCCCCTAGGAACAACTGAGCAGGATTGGAACTCTCCAGTCTAGAAGCAAATAACGGTGTTTGAAAAGAGAGGTATGAAAAGGATGCTTAGGGACTACATGGTTCTTGCATCTTTCAAAGCAAAAGGAAAAAAATCTTTAAATTAGTAACTTTCAGAATACAGCTTCATGTGACATCATTAAGTGGTTGAACTCACCCAGAGCAGATTGTGACTGCCAAAAGCCTTCAGATATTTAAGAGAAGACAAAAGACACTCACAGAATAGGCCTATAAGTCATGAAATATGCAGGGACAAGCTACTACATAAACGCCTGGCCATTATACTTTTCCACAAGCATCTGCTTTTGACCACTGAGTTTTGAGATGTTCCTTTAATATGATAAGGTAGAGCTTTCTCCTCCCCCAACAATGGCTATAACCAGAGTGAGAAAAAGGGAAAGATCTGGAAACTTGGCTCTACTGCATACTACACAATATGTTTTTCTTACCCAGATCCTAGCTGTTTATTCCTATTTTCTATCCAAAACTTCATGGACCATCATTCTTCATAAGCTCTGGTTCCAAAACCAGCCCAAAAGAAGATGATTATGATTTCCCCACTCACCCTTCTGCTCTCTGCCTCCTTGAATTTGTCCTTCCTACTTCTTCCTTGCATTAGCCCTCACCTGATCATGGCGAGCTGGTGCATGGAATGACTTTGGAAACCCATCCTATTTTGTTTTGGCCAGTTTGAGCTGGTTTAAGAGATAAGGAACCCACTGAGCACTGGTGCCAGTACAACTAAGGGAGGGAAGACAGCCAGAAAATTGTGGTCAGTGGTTCTATATCCAGGTGGAGGCTCGTTACAAGCAATGTCCCTCAGCGGTCTGTCTTGGGACCGGTGCTCTTCAGCACCTTCACCAATAGCACAGACAGCAGGACTGAGCTCTCCCACAACAAGCTTGTTGGTGACACCATGCTGAGTGGTGCAGCTGACACACCTGAAGGATGGAATGCCATCCACAGGAAGCTGGACAAGCTCAAGAAACAGGCCCACAAGAACTTAAGTTTCAACAAAATCAAGAGCAAGGTGCTGTACCCGGGTCAGGGCAATCCCAGACAGGAGCACAGACTGAGACGAGTCACTGAGAGCAGCCCTGTGGAGGAGGACTTGGGGGGTACAGCCAGACATGACCTGGCAAAGTGCACTTGCAGCCCAGAAAGCCAACGGTGTCCTGGGCTGCATCCAAAGCAGTGTGGCCAGCAGGGTAAGGGAGGGGATTCTTCTCCTCTGCTCTGCTGAGACCTCACCTGCAGTGCTGCATCCAGCTCTGGGTTCCCCAGCATGGACCCATTAGAGCAAGCCCACAGAAGGGCCACAAAGACCATCAGAGGGCTGGAACACCTCTCCTACAGAGACGCACTGAGAAAGGTGGGATTGTTCGACCTGGAAAACAGAAGGCTCTTCATTTCAGCCTTCCAATACTTAAAAAGGAGTTTATAAAAAAAGCAGATAGAGAGAATCATGTGTAGAATGCAAGACTCAGGATAGAATGCAAGCCAAATGTTTCTCTCAGGGGTTTGGAGGAGGGGGTAGTAGCAGGAGGTAGGAGGGGCTTTTGCTGTTTTGATGGGGTTAAGTGAAAAGTTTGCAGACCGGCAAGATCTAAAACAGGTATGGTCATTCCTGGCAAAAAAGACTAACTCAAATATTCCTGATTTTCTACCCATCTGAAGTACGCCCAGAAAATCACAGAATCACTAGGTTGGAAGAGACCTTTAAGATCATCAAGTCCAACCCATGCCCTAACACCTCAACTAAACAATGGCACCGAGTGCCACATCCAATCTTTTACCTTTACAATGTCATAATATTGGTAAAGATTCATTTGGGACTACATTTCTAATCAGCAGAAACAACAAAACATTATGTAATCATCTGTGAACATTATCTAGGAAATAAATACTCTTCATCAGCAAAATATTTCTTAGGACTTTTGGCATACAAATACTTTTTCAGAGAAACTTGCAATTTTTTCCCTGGAAAGAAGAAACTTCACACAGGAAGTTTGAATAGTTTGTGATCATAAACTAAGAACACAGCTGTTGAGAATATTTTGGTTCTATCAGCTCACCAGAGAGAAGGAGGAATCAGCCACATAACAAACTTGCATCTCCCCCATCAGGTAATAGATGTAAATATGACAAAACCCAACCTAAACAAAGAAGAGAAGCCTTTTCCTTATATACAATGTATGATTAAGGACTTTCTACCACAGGATTTTGTAGAGGGCTAAAAGCCAGCAAGTATAGTTCAATAAGGAACTTGATGTGTTAAGAGACAGTCACATGACTGCAAATGCATTTTGGAGAATGAGCAAGAACAGCAACTGGTGCAACATTAGGAATTGTTTCTCAAGTTACAATGCATACACCTTACCTCAACGTGAATATGGACTCACAGCCTTGTTTTAAAAAGCACAAAAACGATTTGTTCATCCTTTCCAGTAACATTTAGAGTATATGTTACATTTTTAAACTATTATGGCCTGTCAGCAAGAGGAAAAAAGTCACAGCAATACCAAATCCATACCTGCTGTGTAAAAAAACAAGACTCTGTGAATACCTCACAGACTTCATTTCCTATTAACCTCCTAATCTGGAAACACAGAATCTACTGATGAGATTATTCACTTATGCTTATATTCATAAATATTTGCATATTTTCATCATATCCCGGGATTTGTGCTTGAACTATGAACTTACAAATGCCGAAGGCAAGAAAAGAACTCCAAGTTCATAAGAACGGATCATCAGTTGGCTGCCATTTTTCTCCAGAGCTCCCCATGCTGCTTTAGATAGATTGGCACTGTGAAGAGAAACAAAGTATATTAGTGAGGCACAATCTTCAGGGCAGAAAATGTTTAAATAACATAGTGTAGCAACATCCTTCTAGCAGGAGAACTTAAATTCAAACAGAATAGTCTTCTCACAAAAAGTGACTTGGTTGTTATTCCTTATTGCTATTTTTACAGCACAGTGGGAACAACAGAGACAATACGTAGAAAGGCATTCATACAACACATGTGGATAATTATACAAGTCTATTTCTGTCACACAGATCTACAAGACAAATTCAGTCTTTTGAATCTTCTCTGCACATTTCAGAAAGGAATTTGGTACTGGTAAATAGCTTCAATTTGATGACTTGAGAAGATTAAAGGCTAGCTTAATTATGACTAGTTACAATACATTTAGTACAAAATGGGTTTGCATTATACATTTTAGTACAGAGTGTTAAACAGTATTTTTTGCTCTTGGCATTTTGTTCTTTGATCTATTTATGAAAACAAATTCTTATAAAAGAGGGATTTTTGTTTCAATCTGCTATTCAACACCATGCTGTAGTTAATTTTTCATCAGTATCTGCTATGAAGTAGATCAATTTGGGAGTCAAAAATATATGCAATTCTGTTGTCAAAACCTACTTCTACAGCACAATAGAAAAGTCACACATTATGTTCCAGCTGATGGACATATCGGACGCTCTTTGGTAAGAGCGAATGGTGGAACAGAAGAAACGTGGGGAGAAAATAAAGCAGCCATGAATTTCTGTATTAGGTGGAGTGAGCATCACATTTAAATGACTTCAAACATTTTAAAAGCACTTTCATCACTACCACTATTGCAGGCAACAATATCAATGAGTGATGCAATTTAAAGAGACCAAATATAAAGAGAAAAAAAAAATTAAAGTAACAGAGCATTTAAGAGTAAGGACACAAAGACCATAATCTATAGAATATAGGGCTGCACAAAAATCAGTTTTGGGAAAACTGAAATATATCTGTATTTTTCGTTCACAGCAACACATTCTCCCTTCAAGTCAAGAAATTTCTTGCTTCTTCTTTTGGCTTCTTTAACAACTAAACAACAGAAATATAAAGCTTATACTTCAAGGCAGACTGCTAAACAACTAAATCTGACAAAAGATCAGATTCCAAAAAGGTATCTGTCTAACAGTAGGGCAGCCCAAGGATAACTTCGGCTTAACCCATACGTATTTTCTAGAAACCACCACATTTCATACCTTGAAGAAATGTCTTAAAGAATCTTAACCCAAGATTTTAAAGTATTTATTACTTTAGTTGGTGTTGAACCCCAAGAGAGTCACAACTCGGACAAGATTTTAGTGCTGTTAATAACAGTTCTTGACATAAGGACTTCAATCTGCAGCCTCAGATGGGGCAATGCAATGGAGAAACATTAAATATGGACAAAAATTCATATCGCTAATAGAAGTATTATGAGGGTTATGGCAGCAACTCACCTGGGCCTGCAGCTGACAAAAAAACAATATATTAAGTTCTTAAGTGGGATCTGTATGGGTTAGATGGTTACCTTGTTACTAAGAACCATGCAATCTTCTGGAAGTCAGGAGAGAGTCTCAGGTATGTCTTAATGTGAGGTACAGCATGAGTTCGGCCCGTGATTACTGCTGACCATTTGCTAGAAAAGCAAAAGGAATTCTTTTCATAGATGGTTTTATTTTGATGTCTAAAAAGTACTTACCATACTACAGTGCTGCCATTTCAGGAATACCACTTAAACTTCTCACACTCAATACTTATTTCTCCTAGAGAAAATCTCAAAATACCACATTTAACGGAACTGTTAATACCAAATTTCAATTCTACTAGTAGTCAGAAGGGCAGAGGTGTTTTTCCTTACAACCAACCCGGCGAGATATTCTCCTCAGTGTGTTAGGTTCTCCTAACAAGTTTTTTTTCATTCCTCCATTCCAGACAGCACTCAAGAAACTAAGTCTGAACTTCTGGCCAATATATCTTCTTTGAAGACTGTCAATGGTTATGAGTTTAGGCACCTAAGTTTGGCACCAAACTAAACCTCACAGAATTCCCCAAGTTTATTACAATTCATTATCCATGGCACAGAGGCAGGGAGCAACTGATAGATTGTTGCCACTACTCTTCCTCTCCTCCTTTCTGTGCCTCTAAGCCACTGAGAAATTTGAGGGCTTAAGAAAATAGAGGTCATATGTATGTGTATACAAAAAAACCGGTTTAAAATAACAAATCATTGCTGGATTACTTTAGCATCAATGTTACAGAACTAAACTGCAAGCAAGCAGTAAATACACATATATAACTGAAGAAGGTATGTAGTTACGGCATTAAGAAGCACTTTCTGTGCACAGCTGTTAGGCCTCACCCAAATTCAGGAAGAAAGCTTCTTAACACACCTTCCTTCACCCAGAGACTTTTCTTTCCTCAGATTTGAAGGAAGACTTCGGTTTTGGTTGTCACAATCCTGTTTCCCTAACTTAGCATTCTCTTCTAAATAGGCAAATCAAAAAAGAATCAACTCTGAAAAACTTCAGTGCACTGTGTTCCTCTAAATGCCTGACTCGGAAGGGCTGGAATTATTTACTTATGTCGATTTTCAGGACTAACACTTACACAGTGCCATTAAAATTAGGAGGCTTTGCATTTCATGGGTCAGAACCTACATACTTTAACAACCCTATTTCCCTCAATGAACGAAAAAGAACCTCTGAGAATTGGTCCTGTATTCCTAAAGGGCAAAAGCTGAAACACTGTGCACGTTTGATGCAAACTAGACTTCTTTATATTTTGATGCAAGCCACATCAAAGTCTGTTTCTACAGGATAGACTAAGATATAATAGGACACAGGGTCAGCTGACTAAACTTGTCTCCCCCTACAAACTCCACACTTCCCATACATACAGATTGTAAAGCTGAATCATGACTCAACCACCCTTGTTAATAGATCTTCTCTCACAACTGTCAGTTTAGGCAAGCATCTTTATGTTTATGGGACAAAAATAATTAGGTAACTCCAATAAACTTCTAAAAATTAAAAACAGGAAAAACAGTAGAACTGGGAATTTAAAATTGATTTTCTTTAGATTTACCTCACTGCTTTACTCCAGGACAAACTTCTCCCCTCACCACTAACTGCAGTAATTCCGAGATAGCATCTCAGTCTACTGCCTTTTTGCCTCCTTATCGTAGACAGATACGATTAGTGTGCCTTAGCAAGAGTACTACCACTTCTCTTCCATCTATTACCTACAGTAATCTAACTGCAGTTCTTCACACTAGCTAGTATCGGGTTATGTTTGGATTCATGCTGCAAACAGTTGATAACACAGCTATTTCAGCTGTCACACAGCTCTTTTTGCCTCTCGCACCACGCCGCCGGCAAATAAGCTGGGGGTGCACAAGAGGCTGGGAGGGAACTTTGCTTTATAAATAAATTGTCTTTATTTCAACCCACAAGTTTTCCCATTTTACTCAGGATTTTCTCCCCCGTCCCACTCGGCGGGTGGGAAGGAGGATGGGAGAGCCAAAGTAAGTGGCCTTGTGGTGCTGAGCTGACTAAACCATCACAAAGTCCTGGAAATTTAACTGTGCAGACATACCCAATTCATGAACAGAGACAGGATTAACTCATTTTCTACAACATCCACCTCTTTCAGCATTTAGTTCCATTACTTCAAAACACAAAGGATTTTCTACCTTAAGATACAAGCAACAAGGCTCGAGCAGAGCTAAAACAACTCACACTATTAGTTTCAACCTAAGAGAACGCTGTGTTCTCTGTTTAGATGCTCTATCTCTCATCTTTTATTATTTTAGTGGAATACTGTACTTGTGCAAACTGAGAAGAAAACTCAGAACTTTATAGGTCTAAAGAACACACAAAGCTCTAATATAACAATCATTATGGACTTGTTAGCCATATGTCACACAAACTCTTGTCAAACCAACCTCTTCTACTCCGTGAAAATAAAAATTTGACAAAGTAACCGCACAAACATAAGGCACACGGCATTAAAAGCCAATCATTTTAAGTGAATGTTAAAATACAATACTTTATCTACTACTAAAGTTGATCAAATATTTTGAAAGCAGCAATTAACAAAAATCATTAAGCATTGCAAATCTGTCCTCATCAATGAGTAATACTGGAAGGAGAAACAAGCAATAATTCCAGAGAGAAAACTCTGCAAATTACTCTGTTTACACAGTAGCTAATTAACAAAGCAGTCTAGTAATAATTTGCTACAATCTGAAAAGTAAAAACAATATTAAGTTTAGTCATACTATTTTTTTGAGAAATTACAGTTCAGAGCTGCATTATCAGTTAAACACAGTCAACTGGCAGAAGAGAGAAAAACAGCCCAGAGACATTATAGAAGTTACATGCCTGCGGCAGACATCCTGACTCTTCAGTTGGGAGGCTACAGGACGACATTTTTCAACTCCACTAATCTCTCCCTACTTGCAAAAATGAGTTATTCCTTCTCCTTTACTGTAAACATGAAAAATTTGCTTTTGTTTGGTTTGTTTTTTTTTTTTCCTTTCAGCTCAGATAGAATCCCCAGTTTCCTGCTGGTTTCATACTATTTTCCAGCATGAAGAAGAATTTTCTAAATTCCTCTAATCCCTCCACTGCCAAAAGATTTGTGTTAGATCAAGTCTTTAAAACAGCTCATCTTGTGTTTATATCTATTGCAACCTGCTGTTTTCTGTGTGTCCCAGGTTTCAAGGGTAAGATGCTGCTGTCTCCTGTCCTACAGTAAAGAGTTTACATGCAGACTCTCCTCAAGGGCTACTGCCCTGCGTTATTGCAGGGCCTGTATCTGGGTAATCACTACACAGCAATTAGACAGGGCCATTGCCATCTGCAGCCAGTTCGACAGATGAACTCGAAACAGCCCTTTTGCTGCCAGAGCAGGACCTTGTATGTCCAATGAAACAGGTATGTGAGCATTTTCTCATTGAAAAGGAACAAATCAATGAATTATATCATTATTAAGTAACACTCTGTGTATTAAATAAGAGACTAAGTGAAAAAAAGGTTACACATTTGTGCTAGTAAGATTCTCATGAGATATGACTACAGAAACCAAATTAAGACTGCACAAACACTCCCAGATTTATGATTTTTTTTCTTTTTGAATCACGACTGAACAATCTTGAAACCTTCAAGTTGATTGCAGCTTTCTTCCTTTGCTGAATGTGTCCAGAGGACATAGTTTAAAGGCAGGAGGAGTTTAAAGGCTTGATATGCTTTCTCCCTGAGTTCCATTTCTTAGATGTTGACCAGCAAGGCTCACAACAGCAATCACCTTCACTCCCGAATGGAGGATGCTCTCTGCAGCTAGCAATTCTATTTCAGTCCCCTGAACATATACCCAACTGAACACAATCTTACTTAGTAAATTTTCTTACCAGAGCAACTTCCACCTGGAAGAGTTAAAAGCTTCTTTTGAAAGGAATGGGAAGTTGTGGTCTTGTAAGAGGTTACAAGTTTTTGGGTTTTTTTTTTTTTGATCTTTGCAAAACAACTTTTCCCATTGTTCTCTAAACATGCGTAAGTTTTTAACGATTCAGCCTGAGGGAGACATCTGGCATGGAATGTGTCAGACTGTTAAAATTTGGCACAACTAGCAGCATATGGAAATAGAAACTCTTAGCAGAAAATGTCAGGCAGCTTTAACAGAAGATATCGCCGTAAGGGACTGAGAATTTTTGTAGCAGGACTGCTGCACTTAGAAGAAAAAAAATAAAGCAACCACCTACAAAAGCCTTCCCAGTCCTGTTGTGGCTCAGTTGAAACACCATTAAAGACAGAGGCACAAGCGGGCAAAGTGTAATACAATTGTAAGTTAAAAAAAAAAAAAAAAAGGAGTAACATTATTCCTGTTCAGAGAAGGAAACCTTATATAAAAGCTTACAGAAACCTAAATCCAATAGTAACATTATCTCATATAATCTTTATAGGTAAACAGCATGTTTTCTACTAACTGTTGGAGATAAGTAACTAGAGGCCTTTATTTTAAGGAGTTTAAGAATATCATACTTGTAACCACTTCCACTTACTTGCTTTTAACACTCAAACATTAGAGCACTGTAACTTTAAACATACAGTCTGAAAAAAAGCCCCAAAGAATTGAGTTCTACTTACTGAAAATAGGAATGCAACCACAGCTGTTTCTGTGCTGTCTGTATACTGTACGGAAGTGAGCCACCAGCTTAAGGGAAAAAAAATACAACACGTAGATTTATTTTTTGAAAGATATTCCAAAAGCAGTGAGCATCTTGGGGAATAAGCTATCTGTCCTACCTTCATGAGTTACTTTCAGGAAATGGTTAAATGTTCCAGTAGTATAAAACGGTAACTACTTGCTGGGTTTTTTCCCATTCGTATAATTTAGCAAGTTCCTAAACGCGACACAGCACATTTACACTAGGAAAAAGAGAAACTGTATATAGGGAGAACTATGGGTAGTTTTTTTTATATGATACTACACGATATCAACAGATCGGAATCGCTACCTGTACAAACTAGATGAAACAAAACAAGCGACTTTGAGAAGAAAAAATAAACCTACCAAACCCCAAACAATGTTATTTTAAAAAGCAAGAGCGTCTATGATGAAATGATATCTGTATTGATTTGGCCTTTGGCTAACACACATTGTGATTTCTTGAAATGGATTTAAGAAGAATCAGCCAGGCATACTGAATTATATCAGTGGAGCATAGTAAAAGCATGATGCAAAGCCTACTGTATTCAACACGTCCTAAAAGACACCATAAGAACCCACGACAAAAGCTTTATTGCGCTCATGAATGCACTAACTGCAGTAGCCCACAGAACCATTCATCTGCACACAGAGTCGTGTAACGCACCAAGTTATTTCACAATAGGAAAGAAATCACAGTAAGTCGTCACTAGGCTGTAGATAACCAGACGTATTTAAAGACACCCTAACTTTATTCTGGGAATGACAGACACCTATAAATTCTCTGGCTGCAATTTCTATGTATGTCCAAACACTAACCAGAGGAAAGACAAAGACTGCTGAAAACATTCGTGCTAGCTCCATGTTAAAATCCACCAGCTGTTAGAATTCAAACGCTACTCTCCTGCATAGGAGCACAGGTATCCAGCTTGGAACAGGAACGCTTTTAATGATTTGGCAAAACCAAAGAATCACTGAATCACTGAAGTTGAAAGCACCCTCTGGAGATCACCTAGAACAACTCCATGCTCAAAGCAGGCTTGAACAGAGCACACTGCTCAGTATAGGTTTTGAGTATGTTCCAAAAACAGAGATTCTACAGCCTCTAAGAGCAACCTATTCTACTCAAACATCAGAAAACTATTTTGCTGTAAGGATAAATTGAGATACAGGAGATACCCATGTACATTCATTGCCTTTTGTTCTTTCCCTGGTCACCATGCAAAGCATCTGCCTCTACTTTGCACCTTCCTATAATTTTTATTTAGATACACTGGTAAGATTTGCCAGGAAAGTAGTCTTCTCCAAATTCCAAGAACTATCCAGCTCTCTCAGCCTCTCCTTGTATGACAGATGCTCCAATCCCTTATTCACCTTTGTGGCTTTTTGCAGTACTTGGTTCAATAAGTCCATATCTGTATTGTACTGCAGAGTCAGCAACTGGACACAGCACTCCGGAATTAGTCTCACCAGTGACAAATAGAAAGGATAGGTCACTTCCTGGCAATGTCCTTCCTAACGCAGCCCAGGATTCTGCTGGCCTTCTTGATACAAGGGTGCATTGCTGGTTCATCTTCAGCTCAATGACCATCAGCACTCCCTGGTCATTTTCTGCCAAGCTGTTCACCCCTGGTTAACCCCCAGCATGCACTCATGCCTGGGGTTACTCTTGCCCCCAGCACAGTACTTTGTACTGCCCTCTGTTGCACTGCACGAGGTTGCTGTCTGCCCGTTTCTCCAGCCTGCAGAGTCCCTCTGACTGACTGCACAACCATCCAAAACAACAACCACTCCCCCGCAGCATGCATTATCTGGAAACTCCTTCCAGGTGTACTCTGTCCCACCGTCCAGGTCACAGATGAAGACATTACCGCACAACCCCAGTACCAGTGCTTGGCACATGCCCCCACTAGCGGCTGACCTCCCGCTGGCATTAGCGCCAACACTCACAGCCTCTGAGGCCCGGCAGCTCAGCCAGTTTCCGATCTGCCCCATTTTCCACTCATCCAGCCTGTACTTAATCACGTCATCCTAATGATGTTACAGAAGACAGCGTTTAAAGACAAAGCTAAAAAACATCTAGGGGCACTTCTCATTCATCAAGCCCCTTTATGGTAGAAGGACATTGGGTTAATTAGGCATAATTTCTCGTTTAAAAATCTATGCTGACTACTCCGAGTCACCTTCTTTGTCCGTCATATGTTTGGAAATGTTTCCAGGATTCCTTGTTCCATCATCTTCCCAGGGATCAAGGTGACTATAGGCCTATAGGTCCCCAGATCCTCCTTCTCACCCTTCCTACAGACAGGAAAGAATTCTTTTCTTTCAGTCCTCATGAATCTCTTCCAATTGCCTTGACTTTTTGAAGACCTGTTTCTGAGTAACAGAAGCTTCCTTGTAGCAGAATACTACAGTAGCCGCTCCTGTTTCAGGCTGGCTACGCTTTTTTTTTTTTTTATGACTTCATGAAAAAAAAAACACGGGAATACTGAACAGTATTGTATATTACAATATTAAAAAAAAGACCTATAACACCTTAGCCTCCATTGTATCTGATGTGCAGAATGACATGGCAATCAAAACAAAAGAACTTGACACACTCAAACCCGAACTTTCTGCCGAAATGAAATTATGACTGGAGTAAGAGCAGTGGGCAAGAGCTGTTTGTTTTCCTACACAGTGACACGTGAACGTGGCTAGGACAGACAAACATTACATACCGATGCCCACAAAACCTTTCCATTCAATCACAATAGGAGAGCCAGAGTCAGAGCTCAGGCAAAAGCAGTAAGATTCTACTGCCACCTGTTCTATCACATTCTTTGCAAGATGAGAACTTCATGTTCATGTAAAATCGACCACTAAAGTGATTTTGCAGGACATTATGACCACAAAAAAGCAAATAAATGAGGATTGATCTGCTTACCAGGATAGCCTTCTAGACTTTGCCTCACGTTGTTTACAGTAGGATAAACCTTCACGAAGGTAGAACAAAAAGTAACTTCAATAACACAGCTCTAAATAGACATGCTGTCAATTTTCAAACACCTTAAAGAAAACTTGATAAAAAGCAAATATTAAAAGCTTCATTTTTTCAGAAGTAATAACATTACACTGCATCTTGCAACTACAATTGTGCCAGTAATAAAGGAAGTAATATTTTTACACCACTCCTACAGAGCTAACAAAAATTAGCTAGCAAGTCTCAAGTTATACTACTTCAGCCACATCCACAGTAGCCAAAGCTAGTTCTTACCATTATTTTAAGAGATTTTAGCCTCATACCTCAAACATGAGATATGAGTATGCGGGGGCAATTAGCACATGGTAAAGGCATAGTTTGACCATCATTTTTCCTTGATTTAACAAGCTCCTGCCACAAACTTTACTGCTCCTCCCTTTAATTGTGCTAATAACCAAAGGTATTAATGACTAAGGATTCAGTTACATCTCAGTAGAAAAAAAAACAGCTGCATCTACAAGATCCAATGGAGGACAAGCTATAGAATGAGAAGATAATTTTGATGAGATGATATACAATCTCGTGTCATGCAGACGGAAATTATCGTACATTTTTATAGCAAACCATACACAACTAAGTGGCATTAAGTGGCACATATATGATTTCACGATAAAAACTCCATTACTATCTTCCAAAAGTTAAAAGCAAACCAACGACTAATATTTCCAAAACAAATTAGTTAAATAAAGGTCACCGGCATCTAAAAGACATACCAAATGAATCGGGACATCACATTTACGGAAAGTTGTCCCACTGCTGCCTGCAGCTGCCAGGCTCTCCTGGAACTCTGAGCACAGCCACTTGGACCCATCAGCTCCCATTGAACCGATGCTTGAGAACTGTCCAACAAGAGGCCAGGATTCCTGTGCTGGTATTGACAAAGCATGCTCCTTCAAAAGCTAGTGAGGGGAATTGAAACACTGTTATACTTCAACAGACAAAGAATACTTTAAGCAGTTAGATACCACTTTTGAGAAATCCTCTAATAAATCTTATTAGATACCACTTTTTAATAAATCCTCTACAATTCACTTCTGATAATGAAGGAGATTAACATTCATACTATGTATTTAACTTCACAATAAAAAATCATCAGGCTTTCCAAATAAACTCACTTCAAGAGAAGACCAAAATTAAACATCACAAGTTTTATCCAAAAGCACCAAAGCCAACCATTAAATAATGGGTGAAAAGAACATTAGCAGCTCTTTCTAAAAACATGAAACATTAGCTTCAGAAGTCACCATAAATTAGACAACTACATATTTTTTCCATTTGGTGGTCGTTGGCCATAAAATTCCTCTTGTATCCTAAAGCCACGACACCCAGCTACAATAGAAGCCCACGATAAGAGGGGGAAAAATAACAATTAAAGAGAAAACGGAAATTATCCTTTTAGAAGAGTTGTTCAGCCGTGAATGGAATTTTAAGTCACGTTAAAAACAGATGGATATAGACAGATACTAAGTTGTACGTAGTTGCCACCTTTACCCCACTCTAGCCACACAATCTAATGGCTCCAGTCATCACTGTAGTATCATCAGGTCTATCCGCATTGTCACCAAAAACCTTTGTAAATCACGGAAACATTTGCCAAAAGAACATCTTTCCCCCTTACAGGCTTTTTCTGTTTTGTTTTTTCTTCATTCTATGTCTAACTAGGCAAAAAACATCAGAAAACACGTACCAGAAAGGACAAGCTCTTAATGAGCAAATGGATGTCTGTTAGAGTAACTCAATGCTGAAAAGCAATGTGATACATAAGTATTCTATGCACCACAGAAGTTTATTACAGACAGCATTAGAATTTCATATAAAATTCATGACAGTATTTGAAATAATGCCACTTCAGCAGGTTAAAAATTCTCTAATTATGAGAAGCATTAAATAGATGCCATGAAATACCTCATCAAAATCNAAAAAAAAAAAAAAAAGGGTCCCTACAATCTTGATATATGCAATCTTGAAGATTTACCATTATGGCTTACCTAAATAAACATAAGACCTCTAAAGGCAGTAGAGTTCAACCTTTAACATAATACTGTCATATTCACTCCTAACCCTGACCCTCGGTCTCACATCTACACATCT
The DNA here is from genome assembly GCA_013400775.1 of Chaetops frenatus. Taxonomy (NCBI): domain Eukaryota; kingdom Metazoa; phylum Chordata; class Aves; order Passeriformes; family Picathartidae; genus Chaetops; species Chaetops frenatus. The sequence goes on along the minus strand of VZTR01008270.1, from coordinate 14,952 downwards.
GTTAAATATCTTCAAGGATGGTGACTCCACCACTTCCCCAGGCAGCCTGTTCCAATACTTGACAGATTTTGAAGGAATGTTTCTTAACATCCAAACTATATCTCTCCTAGCACAACTTGAGGCCATTTCCCCTTGTCCTATCACTTGTTCCTGGGGAGAAGAAACCAACCGCCACTCAGCTACAACCTTTCAAGTAGCTGTAGAGAGCAATAAGGTCTTCCTGAGCCTTTTTTTCTCCAGGCTGAACACCCTTCAGCAGTTCTGCTGCCCTCCTCTGGACACACTCCAGCCCCTCAGTGTCTTTCTTGTCATAAGGGGCCCAAAACTGAGCATAAGACTCTAGGTGTGGCCTCACCAGAGCCAAGTACAGGGGGAAACTCACTGCCCTGGTCCTGCTGGCCACACCATTGCTGACACTGGCCAGGATGCCGCTGGCCTTCTTGGCCACACACACTGGCTCATGTCCAGCTGTCGTCAATCAGCACCTCCAGGTCCTTTCCCACTAGGGAGCTTTCCAGCCACCCTGCCCAAGTCCATAGCGCTGCATGGGGGGCTGCTGCGACTCAAATGCAGCACCCGGCACACGATCTTGTTGAACCTCATACAGCTGGTCTCCACTCACTGATCCAGCCTGTTCAGATCCCTTTGCAGAGCCTTCCTACCCCCCAGCAAAGCAACACTCCTCCCCAGCTTGGTGGGCTCAATAAGAAGCCCTGGGGAACACCACTTGAGACTGTCTGCCAGCTGGATATAACTCCATTCACCACTCTCTAAGATCAGCCACCCGGCCAATTTTCTACATAATGAGTGCGCCCATCCAGACCAGGAACAGCCAGTTTCTCCAGGAGAATTCTGTACGAAACAGTGTCCAAGGTTTTACTAATGTTCAGGTAGACAACATCCACAGCCCTGCCCTCATCCACTAGGCTGTCACAGAAAGAGAACAGGTTAGCCAAGCAGGACCTGCCTTTCATACTCATGCTGACTGGGCCTAATGACCCAGGTATCCAGTCAACTGGGACCTGCCCAGTTAGCCAGAAGGCTCATAAATGATTGAAAGTGGCTCAATGAGCATTTTTCTCAGCGCCCTCAGTGGATCCCATTTGGTACCACAGACTCGTGTACATTTCAGTGTTGCAGCAGGTCGTTGACGAGTTCCCCTTGGGTTATGGGGGTTTCATTCTGCTCCTCGTCCCCACCTTCCACCTTGGGGAGCTGGATACATGGAGCACAGGTCCTGCCATTAAAGACAGAGGCAAAGAAGGCATCGAGCATCTCAGCCTTTGCCACTATGTTTCCCCCTGCATCCCATAAATGATGGAGATTCTTGTTAGTCTCCTTTTACTGCTAATGTACTTATGAAAATATTTTTATTGTCTTTTTCATCAGTAAACAGATTATGTCAAGTTCTAAGTTGCAAGCTTATATGTATTATTGCTAACTTCAACTGTAACAACATATCAAAAGACTGATGATGACAGCTAGAAAAAATGGAAGAACTGAAGCATTCTCTCCAAAATTCTATTTACATTTTAAAGGATATTAACAAAAATCTAAAAAAAAAAAAAAAAAAAAAAGGTTTTGTTACCTTTCTGAGCCGAAGATGGCCCCACTTTTCTTTATCACTGCCTTGATATCGTCCAGGGGTAGAACCAAGCAGATACACTCTAAAAAAAGAAAAACACAACAGATTTTTGTAGATCTCTAGTGCTTTGGTTTGTAAAGTAGCAAGGTATTTATGTAAAACTTACCAGCAAGATTGAACACTCAAGTGCAATCAGAAATATTTCCTGCCTCTCATGGGATTCATAATACAGAGATTTATTATACAAAGCTGCATAATTTATTATCAGCATACTATACGGCTATCATGCACCACCGGGCTGTTTCAGAGCCGAGACAAAAACTACATCTTTTTCAGCGTACAAAAATGCGTAAGATAAATGACATTAGCAATACACACAAATAGCTCGTTTTGCACATAACTGGGCACGCAATTCTGAGTAAAGCCAATCTATTGCTACATCCAAATCAGCAGATTTGGGCACCTAATAGCTCAGATGCAAAGTATAGTTTTTTCAACAGTCTCTTCTTAATAATGGGTTTAGTAACCTATTCGACTTTGCCCTGAAAACAGGAAAGAGACCTGCCCAAAGTCACAACAAACAGATGTCTTAAGAAGCTGTTCCCTACTGCATGCATCTCATGCCTAACTTTATCCACGACTGAATGTCCCCTACAGTACATCAAATGGCAATTCTTCTCCTAACAAGTGACTCTTTCCTAGCCCATGCATAAACTTCTATCAGCTAGGGCTCAACTCATCTGTTTAAGCTCATGCTGATGATCAGTGCAATCAGAGTAGCTGTTACCTCATCTGATTATGAAATACATACTTTTTTTTACCCTCTCCACTCTTTTAAGACTCCGTGTAAAGATGCAAGCACTTGTTTCTGTACAAACCAGACAAAGTTTCGGTCTCTATTTCCACCGCAGTACATGAACAATTTCAGCTTTTCAACAATTTTTGTTCAGATTATAAAACAGCAATTAAGTTGCCAGGGAGATTTACACTTTCTGAAGTAAATGCTCATATTTAAGTGGAACTTCTTATTAGAAGTAAATTAAGCATCCTGAATTATTTTTAAGTAGTATCAGCAATGTGATATTAGAGAAGCCTTTTCCAAGACCAGTTAGACACAACATTGTCCACCAAAACCAATCCATACCTGTTATAGGCAAAATTCTATAGATATGTATACGGATTAAACTTTGCCTTACAAACGGAAGCCTATTCTGAATAAAATCCCCATTCCAGTAACCTTTGTTATATGATCGCTCTTACACGACAAACCCAATACAAGACAGTTTTTGCCACTGGTAATATTACTGGAGTAAATACCTGACCCAGACTGGCTCCAATGAAAACAAGTTCTTATTACTTTATACCTACCCTCTGTAAAGCTGCTGCTAGTGCATCTTTCTTTCTTTTTTTGAAATGCATGCTTATAAAACTAGAAGCTGGTCAATTTGACATAATTCACATAAGAGAAATTTTTTAAAACTGCATAAAGTTACGGTCACGTTTGAACACTCAAGTCTGAAACAAGATTACCTTACAAAGTAAGCAAAAGGTCTAATAGATCCTAACACAGATATTTAATTTTTAGGGAAAAAAAAGAAAAAACATGTGCAATTTACAAAAAACATTAGATTATATATACCTCGTCTCTGATAAATCATGTTCTTGAATCAGCTCTATCCATTCCTTGAGCGCAGGAGAATTGTAAGCTGTCAAGTAACTTATTAGATCAGATTTAAAATTAGTTGCAGATTCACCAGCAGAACCAGATGCTCCTTTACATAGCCTTGGATATAAAGGGCTTAGCCATATTCTTGAAAGAAAAAGAAAAAAAACAGCCATATAAACAAGGATGCTGTGCATTAACAGCACATGGGTTTAGTACATGAGTAAAGAACACCTGAACGTTCTAAACAAATACTTGATAGATTCACTGTGACACTAACTACAGATGTCTTCACATCTACAAAATCAGCTCACACTTGAAATCATAAAACTAATACTTCAAACAAAAACAACATTCTCATCATGTATCCACACATTCATTTACAGCTTTCACCACTGTTAAACTGGTCAGGCTCAGACTTAGCAACCATCAGTCCTTTCATCAACATTTTCTATAGGAATAGAAGGCTGCAATGTATTCTGCTAAACTAGTAGTTTGTGCAACCGCATAGAAAACCACCAATTAAAGCATCTGAAAGGTTTATATAGTTTCAAGAGTAGCCCACAATGATAGGTTGCCTCTCAAGAACCTCCATCAGAGTAAAATAGGATGGGCACCACGCAGGGAAAACATGCAGCATCTCTTTCCAGTCACATGTTATTGTAGCCATGGGAACCAAAGATGCTGCATTATCAACTTCACAATGTGTTAACACTATCCTTTGAAATTGAGAACCACCATATTGTGATACTGCATAACACCGCAGCATGCAAAAGCTAAAAAAGAAAACTATTTCTCACGTTTGACAAGCAGGGGAACTTGTTAAATATCCCAATAGGTATTTTCATGCCTTCTTAGCTTTCTGAAAAACTAACTGTCATAAGATACTAAAGCCACCCATAAGGTTTAAAAGCAAAAAAATCAATTTTTGCCACTCAGGGAGCTCATTTCAGACAAGCAAAGTCTCAAAACTCTGCCATATTTAATGGCAGCCAAATGGATGTCAGAGTGACAGTAACTTCTGAAAAGCAACTTTCCACTAGTTTGAAGAAATTTTAGACCCTGATCGCGGTCGTCTAACTAAAAAAATGTTCCCATAAAAACAGCCAAAAAACTGATGAGGTTGAGGACCTTTACAGTAACATGCCACTTAACCCCGCTTTTGTGCTCTCAACACAACTATGACCCAAGCTGGTCATTAAGTTTACAAATTTCTACCAAGAAAATAAAACAAGAAAAAAATTCCTTCCCAGCAAAGGATACTGGGCAAACACTAGGTCATCTCCTGTATTACGGAACAAATAATGCCCAACATTTATCAGACTACATTCCAGATACAGCCACAACAAATCAGAACACATCCACATTATGCTTGCAGTATTAGGATAATTTTTAAATAGCTGCTTCGGATCTATATAAATGGTACTTTATACCTACAGAGTTTTTTCATAAAGAGACAGCACAGCATAATAAAACTTTGTGTCAGTCAGATGGATTTTAAGCTATCAGCCAGCCGGGAACACAGTTTTTTTACAGGAGAATACAAGCTGAGCTCAGACTTAGACATCATTCTAAGTCCAATGTTTAATTTTTTTTTTTTTTTTAGAACAGCTCTATCTGAAGAGTGTAAGTCTTGCAACACTAGATCACGTAATATCCCATCTCCAGCGGTAGCAAATACATACACCTGCTAGGGATTGTTGCTTACCCCTGAGTTTTCTGGTGCCAATCTTCAGCAATAAGATTGGATGTATGTATCACAACTCGAAGACCTTCTTCATATTGCAACAACATCATTTTCCTTTAAAAAAAGATATATAACTCATCATCTGTTTCAAGTACACTGAGACTAGGAGATAAATTAGCAGTTCATTAAAAAGCTCCAAGGCAATTATTTTCAAAAACTTGTTCTGCATCATGCAAGCACTTAGACTTCGATCCACATGCGTGCCAAGCTCACATGGCAGTCATTAGACTACCCCCATATATTTCATTTCAGAATACAGCCTAAAATCTCATGTAACTCATTACCCACAGCAAAACGATATACCTATATTTGAACAGTTCTTCAGATAAACTTATCTCTTTGCAAACAGAAAAAGAATTAAGGAACACTGAAAGGCCTTACAGCTGAATTTATTAAAACCTAGTTACTTCCTCTTAAACTGACTTTTCCTTTAAAAGAAGGTGTGTGTGTGTGTGTATATAGCTAACCATCGTGATGGCATAAAAGCTATTTATCTATCATAACTCTCAACTCAAGGTACAGCACTAAGGAATTTTAAAACTAGCAACTGAAATAAACATACGCCTCTGTGTTTTTCGTAAAAAAACCGTTCAAATTTTCACATCCAAGTTTTCATTAGCTGCATAAAGACAGCACATCCATCGGATCCCAAAGGACGAGATCCGAAACCCGAAATGAACCCAAAAGATCTTTGCTAAAACATAAGATCTGTTCTTATCCGTAGCTTTCCATCGACAAAATTCGCCTTCTGAAACTTCTATCATATCCAGTTCAAGGTTTTTCTTCGAAAAGACCCCCATATTTGCTAATTATTTCCAGATGCTCCACATGAACTGAAAAACATGATCAGTAAATCCGCATTGTGTCGGCCCTGCCTATGACCGATCAAGTCTCTGTTACAGTTTTGGTATTAAGGCGTGAGTTAAGAGCCAGGACCTGCAGTCCACCTGTCTTAGACCAGTTCAACTTCAGGTGTTTAACTGGCACATCTCATATCTACTCAATAGCTAATTTGTCTCGTTAAACTAGAACAATCCTGTCATCTCTAAATACAAGATGTTTATGGAAGCTTTAGACTCAACTTTCAACTATTTCTATGAAATCAGTTTTGCTGCAGACCTTTCTGCTTCATAGCGTTACTTACGTATGGTGAGTTCCAAATGCAATATCCAGTTTAGCCTACAAAATGAAAAAGTTGATCATTAAAAATTGCTATTGTGCATTGCTTCTTAATTTTGTTTCATTACACCGCTCTCTAGTGGACAGATCACAAAATACATTCTCTTCCTTCTCAATAATTCTAATGAACTCTCCACTTCCTACAAGCTACATTTTAAATGGTAATGTAACTCTTGCCGGAACTGTTCCAGAATTTGTGCCTCTCTTACTAGCAGCATTTTCAGAAACAGTCAGCCGAAAATAACTCAAGGGCTCCTGCCGGACACCAAGCTGAACAGAAGCCAGCAACGTGCCCTTGCATGAAAGACGGCTAACGGGGTCCTCAGCCCGCACCAGAAGGAGCGCCGCCAGCAGGTCGAGGGAGGGATCCCTTCCTCACTGCTGAACACCAGTGAAGCCACGCTTGCAGTAGTGGGTCCATGAATTCAGCAGGAAACTCAGGATTACCAGACTGTTTCAGAACAAAACTCCAAGAGCAGTCTCCTCCTAACAAAGAGCACGGCATCCCCATGATTATTAATATACTTCACCTGGCAAAATCTTGAAACACCGGCAAGTTGCCATAGCCACAGCCCTCCCACCAGGACAAAGCCGACGGCTTTACCACTTACAGACAGCAACTCAATGGACATAACATCAGAGATAAAATGTTCCAGGAAGTGTGCTCACACCAATTTTAACAGTATTACGGAGACAACTGGTATCAGCATTTCCCTGTGTAAACCATATTTGGAAAATAATAATTCTTTGATGACATTTAAGATTTCAGTGGCACTAGGACTAAGTTCCATGCTTTACAGAAAAATCATGCTTCCTTTTCAGCCACTGTAAGAACTTGAGCGTAACAGGTTAGCGGAGAACCTGAGCAGCTCTCCTGCGATCCCTGTGGCATTTCTGTGGGCAGCTGCTCCGTACAAACTTTTGAGGGTGAAGCCTGCCATAATCACGTCCGACCAGGATCATTGTTGTCATGTTCCCATGGTCCTGGTACGGTAACAGAAAACTTCCTACGTAAGGTCTTTTCATCAGTAACAAGACATTGAGCGTGACAGACGGCTTAACTTCAAGCAAACAATGATGCAAATGTCAATTACCTGACAAAAGCTAATATTCTCATAAGGCCGTGCTTGTGCAATTAGTTGAGCTTTGGATTCTCTCTTCTCACCATGAACTATCAGCAATGGCTTCTTCCTTAAACAAAAGGAGATTGCCATTAAAAAAATCAAGTAAGTCAGCAATCAGGCTAAACCGTTCCTTCACGTAGCTATGACAAGCGACCCCTAAGACGGCACTAAAATCAATGCGCCTTATTAACTAACTCAAAATAGCAATTACTGCAATAGAATGTCTAAAGAAAAGACACTGGAAAATTTTAACAGAAAAAGAAAAAGGGAAACAGGAAGCAGGGAGTAAATCAGACATCAAAATAGAAACTCTTGATACAAGATCATGAGAGAAACTCTTGTCACTATAGCTGGAAACAGACAAATATAAGCTCTCAAAAGCACCGCTACACACAATGTGGATCCAAGACAATTTAGTAATTATTATGTTACAGAGAAGATGGGAATATTGATAGGGAAAATGAGAGGGTCTAGTCTGGCAGTAATTCGGCGTTCGCTTCCTAGAACTAAAGTTTGGTCCTATCCATAGGGAGGTGTGTTTCCTCCCTGGGGTCCAGGTATAAGACATCGCCAAGAAAATTCCCAGTCTGGCTCAGCCCACTGATTATTATGGGTTTTTCAAGTGAGTACCAACAAAAACCCAACAGGACTGTAGACAAGCGAGAAGGACCCTGGGTCAACCGGTCAAGACACCTGGAACACAAGCGGTGTTCTTTCCCGCCAGTTACACGGAATGACGGAAGACGACGGGGATAACTGCAACACGTACAGGAACTAAAGACATAACCATGAGACAGGACTATGAGGCATCCCTTTGCACCCCCACCGGGGGATAACGGCACATTCAAATACTTCCATAATGCAGCTGCATACTACGGTGCAGGGAACAAGCAGGAGGAACCGAAGAGCTGTGTGCAGTCTCAGGGCTTTGATCTCATTGCAATTACAGAGACGTGGTGGGATAGCTCACACAACTGGGACATTGACGCTGTTTAGGAAATACAAGAAGATGCACTAGTGGAGTTGCCCTCTAAGTGAGGCAACATTTGGAACGTATCGATCGAGATGTTATGGGTTAGGACAGCAGAGCAGACGAGTAAGGGTGACACTGTTGTGGGTGTTTGTTGCCAGCCACGTGATCAGCAGGACTAAGCGGATGAGGCCTTCTACAGCAGCAGTACAAGCAGCCCGAGAGCCACAGACCCGGGTTCCTGTGGGGGACTAATTACCCTGACATGTGCTGGAGAAGCAACACAGCAAAGCATAAACAGTACAGTAAGTTCCTTGAAACACTGATGACAGCTTTCTGACACGTGTAGCAAAGGAACCGTGCGCTGCTCAACCCAATGCGGTCCCTTCCAACCTTACCCACTCTGTGAACTCTGGTTCTACTGCACTTCCAGTAAAATAAAATAAAAAAGGCACATTATACACTCACTTCATCTGCAGGAGTTTGCAATTATCAGAAGGCAACTTCAAGCGAACAAGAACTGCTTTTATGACAATATCATCCATCAACTTACTAGATCATATCCACGACATCATCTTGATTCTCGTGCCCTTCCTACATTCCCTTGCTGTGTATGGCTCTCGACTCAGTAAACTGTATGGCAAAAAGCTTCTTGATCCATCTTTACCAGTCATCTACTGCCATGTCATTGTGGCCCACAATGGGACCTCCTCACTGTTAACTAATGAAAATCAGAAACCAGCCATCCCAAACTCTGCCATTTAACAGGCTTGAAAAAAGAGTCAAGAAATCAGAGAACTACAACTGTGGAATAAAAGTAGAAAGAAAACTAGGAGTCTATCCATATCCAATTGGTAACAATCATCTGCGCTGTGAAGAAGTGTTCATCGTTCACTTATAATGGGACCTTGTACGAACAGAAATGATCTGGAAATTGCATCGTTTCACCCTGGTAAAATAAACATACCTGAATTCCTGTGGGTACTGTCTTACGAGCCATCCCACATCTATACAGTAGTTAAACTTGCACATAAGAAAAAGAAAACAGACTCATTAAAAAGAAAAAAAACCAGTTAGATCAATGAACTACAGAAAAAAAGCTTTCTATGTAAAGTCATCACACATTACTGCTTACATCAGATACAGCATATTCAAAAAACAGGTGTATTTTTGACTTTCACAGCCTTTCTTTCATATCTCTTTAACAATTCAAGAATGAATTTAGGTTTATCAAAAGCATGCACGAGCGCTCATAAAATTTACCATCTGGGAAAAAAAAAAAAATCACACGTACATAATGTCAAAGCTTAGGTTCAAGGACCTTCTCTTTGCCATGTGTTTATACCATCAATGATAGCAAAAGCTTCTAGGCAATAACAATGATCTCATTCCTAGATTGCAAGGCATTCTTTCTTTTAAAAAACCTCATTTGTAAGAGCATAAATACACGCTTTTCACTTGCACATTCCTCAAAACAGGAGAAAGTAGTCTTATAATTGCCTGAATTCAATAGCAGAACACAGGATGGGTTTTTTATTTCAAGAAATTGTTCAACAGTTTAAAATATTTAGAATTCCCTCTGTATTTTAACAAGGTTCTGCATTAACATCAGCTATGTGGCATAAGCATGAATTATCAAGTTTAGGGCTAATAAAGTGAAACAGGCAAGTGAAATCAGTTCGGCAAATAGGAAACTCACCTGGGCAGAAGACACGAGAGTTCCAAAAAGAGGAGACAAAATATCTATTAAAAATATAAAAGCATAAATAAATAAATAAAAGTTCAAGTAAACATTTTGCATCTTGAACAGGTTGATAACTACCACAGCACAAGGGCCAGATGGTTGATCGACCTGGTGTAACAGAGGCACTCAAGTTTACTGTTCCAAGTATTCAAGTCACTGACTCTCCTAAGCGCATCACTTAGGATCACACGCTTACAAAAAGTATTAGTACTCTCAAAGGAGAACACAAGTCTTAAAAGCCGATTAGGAAAAAAGTCCCGCATCATACTGAGAAAGGGATACTAATGCTCTCTCCCCTATCGAGTGGGCTCAAAGAACTGTGGCAGGGTAGCAGCAATTGGGGCATAGTTAATGCTTATTTCTCTGTTGCAGACTGTCTGTGGAATATGCGTATCCATAGTTCAATCACGGTACCACAGGTAACTAATCCAACCGGGGATTATAACCTAAAAAACCAAAGCACAACACCAACTTCAAAACATACTCTACAAGTAACTTCCAGGATACACAAAATATTTAACATCCTAGCTCTACAGATCTCCGGTTTGGCGGGTTAAACAAACAAAAAATACTTCCTGTCCACCAGCTCAACCAATCGCCTAGCGGAACCCCAAAGGGGTTCAGGCAAAAAGCCTCAAATTTACAAAGCATATAAAAACATCCTGCAGCATAAAGCTACCCAAGTAGTCTCCAGCACCTGCTTGTGCCCAAAGGTACAAGGTTGAGAAAAAGTTACAACCTAATTGTATAGATCTTAAGTAATTTCTTATCCCTCAAAGAACTACAATTTTTTTCTGCCCTATTTTATTGCATTTCTATACACAATTCTCTTATCTATACTTATTTCTGATTCTGTCTTGGGATGCATAAGGTTTTATTTCTAACTACAGGGACGTTTACAAGCACACAAAGCTCTTCCCCTTTACATCAAACAACAACTACGGAGCATTCCTGAAGCATCAGTATTCTGTACACCAAAGACTTCACCCCATCTTGACCGATAGACAGCTCTCTCCCAGCTGAATTTAAACGGACCCACGAATCACAGACAGAGAAGTTCAGAAGTACTGCACCAAGTAATGGTGACTTACTGGGTTCAAACCACTCAGCAGCATGAAGGTTAAATGCAAACAGCTACTCAGGGAGTTATGCGCCCAAGAAAAGCACAAAGTGCCACAAAGACAAGCAGCTCTCCCCAAATCAGCTCACAGGGAAAGCAGCAACGAGAAGCAGCATAACTTGCCTTGGCGAGGTACACATTAGATTTCTGCAGCCTAACTCAAGTTACAACAAAGTATCGGCAAATAACGCTTTATATGCTATACTTCTAAAACAGAAAGGTCCATATAAGAGAAGCCATTTCATTAGAATACAAAACCTCAGCGACACCAAGACATACGTGCATTTAAAAGTACCCACGAAGTAAAAATAAGCATTCACTTGCTTCCTCCCAAAAAGCCCACTTCTGTAGAAGCCACTTGTTCACCTTTTATGTGCAGGGCTCCAGAATTATAGCTCTGTTCAATTCCACTGACTTTTGTGAGAAAAAAACTGAAAGGATTGCCTCCAGTCACCAAATCCCAAGTATCTTGGGTTTCAGTGGGCATTTCATTATACTCCTCTTCTTTCAGATTCTCTGAAAGTTCATCATCTTTGCAAAGATTCAAAGGATGCTCTTTGGGCACATCGTATTTTTCTTCTTTCACTGCTTCTTTGCCACCACGCTTTTGCTGATCTTCAGGCTCCTCGTCACTACTAGAAAGACACCAGCCTGAGCCTTCTTGGCTTGGTCTCTGTTTTACTGCTGGATGTCTTTCTGTAGAAAGACTTTCATCAGTGAGCTTCAGGGGAGAAGCTTTTCTCTTGTGAGCAGCTTTCCTAGCTTCAGAGCACGGATATTGCAGTCCACTTGTTCTACCACACGCGGCATCCGATAGTGAAGATGTACACGGGTTTTCACTGTGGGAATTTTCCTCGGCACTTTCATCACTGCTAGATACTGTCCATTTACCGTGTGCACCCTCCTGAAGCATGTTCCTAGGGTGGAAACAACAAAAGACCAAACAAAAACGGTGTACATTTTTATACATTATACTCAAGTCCGTCTCCCTTCCTAGTTTCCCTTTGTTTTTTGTTAAGGAACTGTGCTTTGGTATTTACCAGAATCTCCGGAAAAATTTCATAGTGTACATGGCTCGTTTCTGTGTCCGGGAAACAAAGAAACACGTGCACTGGGGGCAACCATCAAACGGGAAGCAGCTAATGTGAAAACTTGCACACGGAAAACAAGCTAACATAGGGGCACCTATGGGAAAGCATTGCAAATATCAGAGGTGCGATTTGTACGATACGGATATTTCCCGACGGCTGAGCGATCCAGCGCGCTCTGCTGAGGGGATTCAGGAGCACGGGGCCGAGCCGGCGCTGCGCTTTCCGGCAGCCTCCACGGGAACGCACCGGGACCGTGGTACCCGGGACCACGGCCTCCCTCCGTCACCCCCATGTCCCCGGCGAGCCTCTCCGCCGCACCACCCCCCTAAACGGCTACGGCAGAATCCGGCCTACACAGCCCAAACCGCTGCCGACAGCCGTACGGTCGCGACCGCGGCTTCCATTACCGCCCGACAGCGAAGGCAGCGCCGGCGGCCAGAAGAGGCGCCGCGCGGGCGATAGCACCAAAGAGCCCTGGCGACCGCTCCGGCCCCGCAGCTCAGCGGTCCCCCACGGCTCAGGCTCGGCTCGAGCCCGCTGCCCGCCTCGCTCCGCGGCCGCCATCACTCACTCGTTCACTGCCTGGCCGCCCGCCCGGTTCCGCGGCAACGCCCGCGATAAGGAGCGAGAACAGGCCCGGGCCCGCCCTCTCCAGCGCGGCCCCGCCTCCCGAGTCCATGGCTGGCGACCGCCGCGAGACGATCAGGCGGCTCCAGGGACCTGCACCGGCTTCCCCTTTTATCTTGTCAGTCCCTCCGCAGAACCCACAGGAAAAAATCAGTTTATCAGGAATTAATTAAGGGAAAAAGGCTTCCTTTTCTATAATCGTCTCTGTTCAAATTGTGACGGAATCCGCTTCCCCTGTGATTTTACCGTTATGCTAACTAACAATGAATTATCGCACTTATCTATCGATGCCCCAAAATACGAGGGCTTAGGTCCTACCCCGTGTGCGCCTTTTACACTCCACGCAACAGGAGCAAAAAAAGAACCTACCGTCAACTCCCTAGAGAGTTTTCTTCTCTATGCCGCCCCTTACTCACCTTGAATCGAAAACAGAGAAGCCAAACAGCCGTAGCTCCTCGGAGAGCTTTTATACCTCGTGGTAATTGTCTCCCACCTGTTCCCAGTTATCCTGGGAACAAGAGGCGGGGCCCTGCCAGGGGTATATAAACCCCAGACCTGGGCAAAGGAGTACATTCTAACTCAGAACCCCAATGGAATAAGTGGTTGTCCCTTATTTCCACAAAGGGGTTCTTTCAGCAGATGCTATCGGTATCTAAAGGAACGGAGGCTTTGAAGACACCGCGCAGACCACGGTATTGAAAACAGGGAGTATTTAAGCTTGCGCTTCTCAGTTAGGCGTTTTTGTAATTCCAGTTGCTCCCTTTATTTTTTTTTTTTTTTTTTTTTTTTTTTTTTTTTTTTTTTTTCAA